>PISW01014792.1:0-19599 GCA_004023785.1 Mungos mungo | reverse complement strand
CACTTGTGGGGAGAAGCACGTGGTGTTATATGGAAACTAATTTGACAATAAACTATTATAAAAAAATAAAATAAAATAAAAACATTGTACTATGGAAAATATATTTTTTAATTATAAAATGTAATGATAAATTTTAGATCTAGAAGAATTCTGCTATACCAGTTCACAATTGATAACTACTTAGTTTTCGCTGGAGACTAATGTTTGTAAGAGTTAAAATTTTTCTACTAAATGTAATTAAGACTGACAGAAATAAGGAAAGTAACTCTGTATGTAAAAAAGTAAGAGATATGTAAGAAAGATGTGAGGAATGGGAATACATTTCTGTTGAAATAAAAAATAATAATAATTTTCTCCTAAAATGAGATGGGTTGTTTGGGAAAAAATGGCTTGGGAGAAAATCTGAATGCCAAAAAAAGTTGTAGAAGGTTTGTGAAGGGAAAACTTTTGACAGCAATTTTATATGTGGTCAAGACAGAATAAGATTGAAATGAATGGATTTTATTTATTTTGTACTTGAAAGACTGTGTGTGTGTGCATGTGCACACGAGGGAGGGGCAGAGAGAATCTCAAGCAGGCTCCACACCCAGTGCACAGCCTGACTGAGGGTTCGATTCCATGACCTGGGCAAAAATCAAGAGTGGAATGCTCAACCAACTGAGCTACCCAGACACCCCACAATGAATGGATTTTAAAGGTACACTGTTAGAGGACTGAAATTCTATTGCCACAAAAGACAGAGTTTTCTTGGATTGCGAGTTTGCACTTGATAAGAACCTGTAAACAAAGTTTCCCCCTGCCCCTTTTCTTTTCCTTGACCAGAAAACTGAAGTTTCTATGTTTTGGGCTTTATTAGATCTTTGATTTGTTAAGAAAGTTAAAACTTTGCAGTGTTAAAGGAGCTAAGTTTTACTAACAAGTATATTACCCTATCTATCCACTTTTGTAGCCTTGGTTAAATAAATAATTAAATTTTAAGTTTTATAACAATCCATAATCCTATTTAGGAATGAACTTTAAAACTCCCCAAAGGAAGAGCACTGGGTGTTGTATGGAAAACAATTTTGACAATAAAATATTATGGAAAAAAAATTACAGAACATAAAAAAAAAACCTCCCCAAAGATTTGAATTGTAAATGAAGTCTTTTTGACCAACCAGTCTTGTTTATTTGGTATGTTAACTTACATGGAAAGCGCAAACAAATAATGACCAACCTTACGTTGTATTGCTTGGGTAAATGCTGTAACAGTTCATATAAGATGAAAGACAGATACAGATATGAAACTCCTGAAGTTTTAACGCATCACTTGGTAGTCTGACTATTGAAGTGCCCTGTGTCACAGAAATAACTGAATTTTCTTGTCAATTGCATTATGGTCTTTTGTCATTTGCAAAATGAGTTTCATCTTAAACCAGATCATAAAAATGACTTAAAAAAAAAACAAATGTAGGTTTTTTTTATATCTTTCAAATTGTAAATCTGGGACGTATGGGTGACTCAGCCAATTCAGCATCTGACTATTGGTTTTGACTCAGGTCACAAGTCTCATGGTTCATGAGACTGAATTCCATGGCAGGCTGTGCATGGACAGCAGATCCTGCTTGGGATCTCCATCTCCCTCTCTCTGCCCCACCCCCACGCGTGCTGTCTCTGTCTCTCTCAAACAAATAAATAAACTTTAAAAAATCATAAAGCTGAAATGGGTAAGAATTTCCAGAACTAACGAAAAGGTCCGTTCAGACTGAACAAAAATTAGTAACATGGAACTAAATGAACTGAAGATGATGATTATAGTTTTTGTGATCCTTGTTTGAAGCATTGCTTGTTCTCTGATGTTTGCTTTTCCAGATGAAGGAATCTTTCTCTTAAGAAGACTGTATAACTTAGAGACATGGTAAAATATTCATTTGTAAACAAACTGAAGCATCTAACTTTTCTCGCTAGCTGAACCCTCAGAAATTCAAAACCTCTCAATGAATATCCTTTTTTCAAGGCAATCACAGTTGTTTTCATAAGTTCAATAAGAATCTATTCTTCTTTTTTTTTTCCATAATATTTTGTCAAATTGTTTTCCATATAACACCCAGTGCTCTTCCCCTTAAGTGCCCTCCACCATCACCACCACCTCTTTTCCCCCCTCCCCCTTCCCCTTCAACTCTCAGTTCATTTTCAGCATTCAATAGTGAATCTATTCTTCTTTTAACACCACTGGAAATATTGGCTATTTTGCCAAAGCTTTGACTGAAATGTCATATTTCAGAAAGACATATATAGATTCATATATGACCATATAGATTTAAGGAACTAAGGTTGCTTTTATGAAACATAAAGCCAAGCGACACCTAGGTGGCTCAGCCAGTTATGCATCCAACTTTAGTTCAGGTCATGATCTCAGTTTATGAGTTCGAGCCCAACATCAGACTCTGTACTGTCAGCACAGAGCCTGCTAGGATCTCTCTCTGACCCTCTCCCATTCATCCCCATCCCTCTTCTCTCAAAAATAAAGAAACATTAAAAAAAAATGAATCTTAATCCAGTAAAGCCCCTTGGAACTGTTGGCCTGATACCTTGCTTACAGATTTCCCAGAAGCCTTACCAGGTGAGTAAAGAACATCACTTCCTGGCTGGTGCAGGAACCTCAGGATATCTGGAGGACCTTGAGGAAAGGAATTCACCCACATCTACACGTACTGCAGGCCTGTCTGATGGCAAGTATTTGGCTTGGATTCTGGCCGAGAACAGCCCTTATCCTTGGGGGTCACCTGAGGCACGTGGCTACCTTCTGCCTCTGGTCAGGGAGCTGAGTGTAGGGAAAAGTTGAGGATATGTGAAGAATGAGATGAGGGCTTGTTTCAATTCCACACAGTCCACTAAAATCAGAATAAACCTCTATCCCTTCTAGGACCTTTAGCAGATCCAGAAACCGGTGCTACCTCTGTGAGTTACAGCAGCTCTGACTGTACCAAGAATGCAGACAAGGACAAGGTAAATGCTGTGGCCACTCAGTGGTAACTCTTTTGGGAAATCCTCATCTTTCTGTGCAGCACACTCCCCTTGCCTTGCCTCGTGTTGTGGGATATGTCTGTTTGTAATTGTTTTCCAAGTGCACACTCTTATCCCAGGAGCCCACAGGCTTCTGTTTTCAACCTGTCATCGTTTTGTGGCAAGTTTAGAAGCCCAAACTGCTTAGAGGCTGAGTACCTTAAGGCTTTTCCATGTGTTTCTGGGAAGAACAAGAGGAAATGACCCCACACTCCAAACAGAAGTCTCCTGGCCTAGGTGACCCCTTCCAGACCTCAACTCTGTGGGAACAGTGTGGCTGCTGTGTCTTCCTTCCTTGATTCTGGCTCGGAGATCAACCTGTTAGAAAGTCTGCCATACTGGTTAAAATTCAAAAGTGAAAAACGACATCATGACTGCAACTTCATATTTTGTGCCCTGTGCAATTTAGAGTGGTCTGACACAAAGTCAATGTCATCACTCCTCACCTTCCTGTCTTTGTTGGTAACTGACTTGTCTGGAATCCTTCTGGCTATACATTAGGTAAAACTCATTTGAACACGGTCTCCTTCAAATGTGTTTATAGGAGCCGTTTCTGGCTGTGGCCCCATCACTGTTAGAGCTTATACAGTCTCATGACACATCCCAGGAGTTCTATACCAGAAAGCAAAACACATTATGCATTAAATCTAATATGTGAATTTCTACCTCTTTTTTCTATTGGATATAATGACTCTGTGTCCTGTAGTATACTTAAAATCAGACTTCCCCGTGAATTAAGATGAACACACCTGAGCTCTGTAGACATTCACAAGTAACTTGCTCCTCACAGCATTTTCCTGCAAGTTTCCAAGCATCCTCCACTCCCCAGAGATCTCCGAGGCCTTTGACAGCACTTCAAGAGGGAAGATTGCTTTCTCAGGAAAAGGAGCAGAGAGGTCAAAGTGAGGGGCTGGCTGTAGAACTTTTCCCCATGAGCAGAATATAAGCCATTCACATTCTTAATATATCAAAAACAGAGCATCTGGAGTCACTGTAGAGGAGGGATGCAGGGTGAACCTGGACATGGATGTCTGCCTGTCTGGAGAATTCTACTTCATCAGTCTGTAATTACCTCTGTTAATCCTCTAGGACAGAACCCTTTCCATTTGGCTTTTGTAGACATGGGCAGTGATGTGCGGTGACAGTAGTTGCGTCTACTACCCCCTAGTTATAGGGGGTACCCAGTGGCAAGCACAGAGTTTTCAGGTACTGATGCTACTCTCTTGGAATCTGGTGGCAAAGGAGGTGGCAGGCACTGACACATTCTTCTCTGGGTTTCAGCTGCTTTTGGTATTGTTCTCTTGTATGGAAGATGCACATAGTTGTCACTTCTGTTCTGCAGGGCAGTGTGGATCTATGGCGACCTCCTCCATTAACTGGAAGATTCTGCACGCCCTACCCTAGAGGACTCCCGATGGGCCATCCACCTCCTGAACCTCAGTGGCCCTTGGGATCACCCCAAACCCCTCCAACTGCAACACTTGGTAAGATTATCTGAGGAGTATGAGTTGACTTGCAAAGCAGTCTCATTTTTGTTGGTGCTATGTTGGCCAAAGTGCAGAAGTGGAACCACAGACCACTGCTATGCAAGAGAAATGTGTCTCCCGCCATTACCACATTCCTCATTTCTCATGATCAACATGTCATCTTTGTCATGTGTTGGTACAGGTGTCTCTTGTGGAGAAGGAATGGGGCTGTCTGCAGAAAAGCAGACATAGCCATTCAGCAGAAATGTCCTGTACACCGTCCACATGCTAAGCACTGTGAGGCATGAGGCACAGCCTAACGGATATCCGTGTAGTCGTGCCCCTAGCGATCCATAGGTGTCCGATGAGTGATGTATTAATACATCTGAATCAGGGCTTTTAGGAGTCTTCATCAAGCCATAAGGGATGGTTCTTCAAGTTCTTCCTGGGGATCACCTGAGGCATGAAGGATGCCCTCTGCATGTGACTTGGGATCTCACTGGGGCAAAGAGTTTAAGTTGTCTGAGGAATGAGGGGAGGATTTTTTGCTTTTGAACCTCCAGTCTACTCAAATCAGAACAAAGCTCCATCCCTTTTAGGGCCTTTAGCAGATCCAGATGCAGGTTCCACTCCCAAAGAGTGGCACAAATACGGACTGTACCAAAATGCCGAGAGGCACAAGGTAAATGCTGCAGCCATTTTCAGCTGGAAGTCTTTCCAGACACCCACATCTTTCTGTACAGCAGGCTCTCCTGCCATTGTCTCTGGTTTGTGTGTCGTATGCTATGTCTGCTAGGTTTTTTTATTTTTCCAAATGCACAACCTTTACCCCCAAGTCTATGGACTTCCCTGTTTTCCACCTGGCATCTCTTTGTGGTAAGTTTAGAAGCTAACTGTGCTTAGGAGTGAGGACCTCAGGGTCCTCCCAAGGTGTTCCTGGAATAAATTGGAGGATGATACCACACTGCACTTGTAAGTCTCCTGGCTTGCCTCGTTCTTTCTGGACCTCCTCAGTGTGGAATCATTGCTCTTACTGTTTCTTTCCTGTAGTTCTCAAGGGTTTTGTTGTGTTCAGAAAAATCTGATCTCCTTAATATTTAAAAATGAAAACTGCCTTCACTCCAACTTATATTTTTGTATGTGTGAATTAGAGTGGTCTTAGATGAAGGAAATTTCATACCCATCAACCTTTCATCATTTTTTGGTTAACGTGCTGCGCAAAATCCCTTCAGGTGTGCCCTGGGTATAAATACCCTGACTATAAGAGGTGACATATTTGTCATAGAAAACATGAACCAAATCTTAAGTTGTGAAGAGAAAAAATCCAAAATTACCTGTGGCTTAAGTCCCCACTGTGTCCTTCACTTGTGTTCACATGATCAGGTTCTGATGTGTCCTTTGTCACAGGTACAGCTAAAACATGGAAATTTACACCAGAAATCAAAGTGTATGTGTGCTAATTTTTTATTTAGAATTTCAGCTCATTTTTCCAGAGGACACAATTCCCCTGTAAATTGTACTGTACTTAGGCCACGCAGTATCTCTGCATTAAAATGCATTAGCTTGGGGTGCCTGGGTGGCTCAGTCAGTTAAGCATCCGTCTTCGGCTCAGGTCATGATCTCACAGTTCGTGGGTTTGAGGCCCGCATCAGGTTCTGTGCTGACCGATAGCTCAGAGCCTGGAGCCTGCTTTGGATTCTGTACCTCCCTCTCCCTCTGACCCTCCCCTGCTCACGCTCGCTCGCTCGCTCTCTCTCTCTCTCTCTCTCTCTCTCTCAAAACTAAATTAAAAAAAAAACATAAAACGCATTAGCTGAACCCACCTAACGTGGATAGGCTAACTGTTTCTCTAAGAGCGTGCTTTGCCAGGTGCTCTGCGGGACCTCAGCGTCCCCGTCGCCCCGTGTGCCCCTGCGAGAGGAGAAGACCTCACTGTCGGGAGAGAAGCACACCGGGCACAGGCGGGAGCTCAGAGGCAGACCTTTGAGCCACGAGGGCTATGATCCCATGTGTGGGGACCGGGATTTCTATTCTTTCTCATTCTGTAGTCCTTCACGTACAAATAAGCAACCTCTGTGGTGGAGGGAGAGGAGGGATGGGGGGGTGATCTTGGACTTAGATGCCTTCCTATCTGGAATATGCTAGTTTGTTAATTTGGGATTAAGCCCATAAATCTTCTAGGAAAAGAACCATTGCTGTTCTACACTTCCAGACATATGGGGACACTAGCTTATCCCAATAACATCCACTTACCACCCCAAAGCTGTAAGCAGAACCCAGAGTATGAGTAGAGATTTTGGCACTGATGCTGCCCTCTTGGAACCTGGTGGTGGGGAAGCTGGCAGGAGATGAACACTGCCTTTTTGGATTTCTGATTTTGCCTATATCAGTGTGCTTTGTTCTGTCCTATGACTACAGCATTCACTTCTGCTCCGCAGGACATTATGTATGCAAGAGGGCCTGCTCCTACCCCTGCATTGCCTTGCAGACCCTACCCCATGGACCGCTCTTCATCACCCACCATGGGCTATACGGGTCACCTCTCCCTCCTCAGCCAACTCTATTTGTTAAGATGAGCCAAACTGGATGAGTGACCAGTAGAGCATATTCATCTTCTTTGTGAAAAGCTTGGTGGGAATAATGTAAAGATGGTTGTGAGTCTTGGCACTTCAACTGCCAACCTGCCTGAGGACACTGAACACACCTCAAGTTTCCCAGGGCATACGTACAACGGGTGGCATCACTTCCCTGTATGAAGGTGAGCTATAGGTTGGCCAAAATGAAAGAGGATTTTTTACACAAAAGCAGATGTATCTGCAGTACTGGTGGGTATTTTGGAGACACGGTGTTTTGGGTTCTGTAAAGAATGAGGCACATCCCTAACTTTTAGTGCCCCAGTGTCCTGTGTGAAGGAGGGTTACATGCATTAAGTGACACGGACCTGTGATCACCATAATCGAAGCACCAAAGAGGGAACTGGGGGAGCTTGAATCACTCAGGGATAGAAGGGAAGTCGTGGACAGTAAGCAGGGGTTGGGGTCAGTGAACTGCAGCTGGAAGTCCTGATGGGGCACAGCCTGAGCGCTCGCAATGCACAATGCAGCGTCCAGCTCTGAAGTGTCAGCACTGCCACAGTGTACTTAGGTCATCATCTAAAAAGACTGTTGTGTCCCTGCGGTTTCTGAAAGTGCTGGATGTTTGTCAGGGGGACATGCCCTGGGGATACGGGAAATTTAACTTGGTCTTATGGAAATGCTTGTCTGTCCAAGTTCATATCCCTCAGTGAGACAGGATCTAGATCAGCTGAGTGCCTGCATTGGCCTTCAGACCAGGTTGACCTACAACTCAGGCTCGGCCAGAAGCGGCCACTGCTGGACCCCTGTCATCACCTCAACTACAGCTTCCCATCTTCTCACACTTCTCCCACAGTATCCTGAGGCTTTGCCCTTGTTCCTGCGGTCTCGGCCCTAATGCCAGTTCTCAGTGGGACCTACTCAGCCTCAGCAGAGTTACCTGTGAAATAGGGTAATGTTTGTTTCTAAGAACATTATGAAAAGACATTAAATACATAAAGTGTCCACTCACCCTTCTCACAGTTTCAATGATGATATCTTCACACAAACGATCATCAAAAAGAGATGTTCACGGAAGTTTATTCAACGAAGACTGTTAACCTCAGCCCAGGGATTGGGAATTGCAGTTTGAAATGATAAGACAAAGACCTTCATTTTTCTATTAAAATTCAACCCTACCAAAGAAAAAAAATTATGAGAATGTGTATAATCAGAGACCTACATCTGAGAGCTGAAGGCAATCATTTCCCATTTCATGCAGCCACACACGGAAGTGTTCATCTGAGGCCACAGATAAGGTATGGAAGACAGAATGCATGTAGGAAAACAGAAGATCATAGGGAAATAAACCAAAATCTCTTACATCTCACTGATTTTGAAATTTGAAGAGGAATGTAGAAAGTGACCGACTACGGTGATTATATATTTTAAAAAGGTGTCAGATCTGCTTCCATGCTTTCCCTGCCTATCCTGTCCACTCCGCTTGGTCCTTCCCTAATAGCCTTTCACCGTTCTGTCTCTGCATCAGCATCTGCTTCTAGGAGGACCGAGTCTCCTCACTCCCCATTGCCGCACACAGTGGGGTTCCTGTGCACCCAGGGAACAAACAGGCAGAAAGGGTGGTGATGTAGGATAGTGGGGCAAGACCACCCTTTGTGCTGGGGAGCCCAAGGGAGTTTTCCAGGGTGGTGGGAACTTCCTATCTCTAGATTTATGGGGTGTTTATGCTCATTTATTGTAGAAATATTCACTGACTCCCTGGTGCCTCAGGGTCAGACAGACAGGTGTCTGTCCCTAGCATATGGATGACTTCTAATGGTGGGTGAGGGTGAGGGACCAGCAGTGACTGTGGGAGATGATATGTGTCAGGAGGCCACACATGGAGTCAGACCCTCACCCGGGATGCCAGCTCTCCCCAGACAGCACCATGTGCAGGAGGGCTCTGAGGAGCTAAGATTTCCTGATCAGTCCTGTGAACTCCATAACCCTCCTCCAGATGCCTCACTGAGGGACGGCCAGGGCAGAGGCCAGCAGCTGGAGGACACCCTGATCATGGCTGGAGGGAGCAGGGGGCCTGAGGGATTAAGTCAGAGAAAGGGACAGGCAGAAGGTAGTGACAGAGAGTTTGAGAGACAAAGGGAAGAGAATGGACTTTTCTCTACTGACTTCACTTACATTTCTGTGTGAACAAACGGGGATTCTTGTCTCCAAGGTGGGGCTGAGGGCTGGCAAAAAAAGACAGAGTGACATTCTCAGCTCCAGTGCCCAGTATGTCTGCCATGCTCTTGAATACCTAACACAGGAAGCCCATGCTTTCTGTCTTAATTGGAACTGCAGCTCGTGCCAGTTAGTGAAAATCCAATTATGAAACCCTCATTAAAGTAGCACAACAAAATTATATGAATAGACTGATACAACAGAGGATAAAGTTCAAAAGTAGAATAAATGCAATACAGGAATATAGACTATTGGAAACGGAGGTATCCTCCCAATACAGGTGTAAGGACGCAGGTCTGAACCAAACTGACTCCATGACAGGCTTCAAGTTTCCCTCTGACCTTGGAGGCCTAAGTGTTGGTTTCTCAGAATCATTAGACAATAGATGGGCACACAGTGCCCAAGGCAGGAGGGACCACCCTTGTAACACCCAATCAGGAAAGGCCAGCTAACACCCTTAACATTTCTAAGGGCGGGCCTAGAGCTAGAAGCTATAGATAATCACCTATTGCTTAAGGCTAGTCACACCCTACCTGAAAGTCCTGGGTCCACTCTGTAATTGGTTAATACTCTAAATGTTGCGATTGGATCACTATACCTGTGTCACAATTTCCTGTAACTCCCCCTTCCCAAACCCCATAAAAAGCCCTACCCACCTTTGTTTGGGGCTCTCAGCCACTGCACTGGTAAAGTCTGTGAGTCTGAGCTTAGGCCCGGCCAGCCTAAGCCCGTAATAAAACCGCCCTTTGCTTATGCATGTGTGACTCAGTCTCCCTGGCGGTCTCTGGTTTTGGGGGACGATATCGAAATCTTGAGCATAACACAGGCATTCAACACCTGGACAATATCTGAAATTGTAAATTAAAAAACATTTTAGTCCTTGCCTCAAAAGAAACATTAGACATAAATGGATAGTTATTTAAAGTTTAGAGAGAAACTGTATGACTTCATGGTGCTATATCCATGACATCAAGTCTCATCAAATTTTACCCTTTTACTTGACACTATTTGTTTTATGTGAATTAAGCCTCTTTAGTTTCAGAACATGAAATACTAGAAGAAAATGTGGGGAAATTCCTTTCAAATCCTGAAGTGTACAGGTGATAGAAGTGTCTGACCATGTCTCAAAAACTCAAAAAATTAATACATTTAAAAAATTAAGAGGGGTACCTGTTGGCTCCGTCAACTGAACGTCCAACTTCTGCTCAGGTCATGATCTCACGGTTTGTGAGTTCAAGCTCCATGTCGGGCTCTGTGCTGACAGCTCAGAATCTGAAGCCTGCTTCGGATTTTGTATCTCCCTCTCTCTCTTTTCTTCCCCTGCTTGTGTGCTCTCACTCTCTCTCAAAAATAAAATATTAAAAGTATTCTTTAACAAATTAGTAATAGCAGAGTACGAGGACTCTGAGCTCACCCTGCCCCATGTTTTCAACGATATAACATCCCACATCCAAGTCCATAAACCAGAGAGCTACCCAATGACCGTCAGAACTCCACAACTCAACAGAGAGAAGCTGTATCTGAAAGGTTAGGAAGGTCAGAAAAGTGGAGGGCTGCCTGCAGAGAAAGTGAGCTCTCGCCCCAGGGAGCTCACATGGGGAAGACTAAAAGGCTGAATTCCTTGAGTTTGGATCCTGGAGCTTTGGAGGTCAGCTGACTCCGCATTGGGTGATCCAGGAGGGGGAGTGATAGCCAGGTCCCTGCCTGTGTGGAGAGCCAATGGAAACACGGCAGTTTACACAATGCCAGAGGGAACGGGAGACTAATGTTCATGCTGATTTCTGACTTCTCCAACAATGAGGGAGCTCACAGGCACTATTTTTTTTATAATAGTTTATTGTCAAACTGGTTTCCATATAACACCCAGTGCTTCTCCCCACAGGTGCCCCCCACCATGCCCATCACCCCCTCCCCCCCTCCCCTTTCAGTCCATGGTTCGTCTCCAGTATTCAGTAGTCTCCCTTGATCTGTGTCCCTCACTCTCCCCTGCTCTCTTTCCCCCTTCCTCTCCCCATGGTCCCCTGCCAGGTCTCTCCTGTTAGACCTATGAATGCAAACATATGGTATCTATCCTTCTCTGCCTGACTTATTTCGCTTAGCATGACACCCTCAAGGTCCATCCACTTTGCTACAAATGGCATATTTCATTCTTCCTCATTGCCATATAGTACTCCATTGTATATATATACCACATCTTCTTGATCCATTCATCAGGTGATGGACATTTAGGCTCTTTCCATGATTTGGCTATTGTAGAAAGTGCTGCTATGAACATTGGGGTACAAGTGCCCCTGTGCATCGGCACTCCTGTATCCCTTGGGTAGATCCCTAGCAGTGCTATTGCTGGGTCATAGGGAAGTTCTACTGACAGTTTTTTGAGGAACCTCCACACTGTTTTCCAGAGCAGCTGCACCAGTTTACATTGCCACCAACAGGGTAGGAGGGTGCCCGTCTCTCCACACCCTCGCCAGCATCTATAGTCTTTTGATTTGTTCATTTTAGCCACTCTGACCGGTGTGAGGTGGTATCTCAGTGTGGTTTTGATTTGAATTTCGCTGGTGATGAGTGACACTGAGCTTCGTTTCATGTGCCTGTTGGCCATCTGGATGTCCTCTTTGGAGAAGTGTCTATTATTTTTCTATCCCTCTCCCCGGAATAAGCACAGAAGCACCTCCCAGGGGGTTGGGCTGCACAGACCCTTGCTACCTAACCTGCTAGCAGTGCGGCTGTCCCAAGAGATCTCTGGGGGACTCGCCCACTCCAAGCCTGCAGGGCTCAGAGCAAACACTGTCAACACCATGCGAGCACCCTGTCCAGCCTGCTGCACGCAGAGCTGCCATAGCACACTGTGCGCATGCACCACACCCAGCTGCGCACTGCTGGCCACCCTCCTATGTCTCACCTCCTATGTCTCACATGCACTCTGTGCATAGCCTCAAGCCCCTGGATGCCACGGTGCTGAGCCGCCAGCCACCAAAGGACAGCTACAGATTTGTCAACAGAATCTTGACAAGCCAGAAGCTTGTGACATGACCTATTCAAAATGCTGAACGGAAAAATCAGCTGCCAAGAATACTCTATCCAGCAAAGCTATCATTCAGAATAGAAGGAGACAGAGTTTCCCAAACAAAAACTAAAGGAGTTTGTACCACTAAATCAGTCCAGCAAGAAATATTAAGAGGGACTCTTTGGGTGGAAAGGAAAGACTGAAAGTAGCAAAAGAGAGGTAGAAAACAAATCCAGTAAAAATGGATATTTCTGTAAAAAATCATTCAACTCACAAAATGGATATAAAATATAATTACATGTATCAAAACATAGGGAGGAGAAAATAATGGGCTTAAAGGTAAAGGACCATCAACTTAATACAAACTTCTAAATGCAAAGAAATTATATAAAAATTATATAAAAGCCTAATGGTAACCATATATCAAAAATCACTCATAAATATGCGAATAAGGAGAAATAAATCAAAACACATCACTAAAGAAAATCAGCTAAACATGAAAGAAAGACATGAGAGGACAAGAAAAAATCAGGAAAATCATCAGAAACAACAAAACAGATAATAAAATGGCAATACACATATACATATCAATAATTACTTTGAAGGTAAATGGAATAAATACTCTGATCAAAAGACACAGGGTGTAAACATGGATGGAAAAATAGATTCATATGTTGCTTAAAAATAACCCATTTTAGACCTCAAGACACCTGTGGAATGAAAATGAGAGGATGGAGGAGAGACATCACACAAACGAATGTCAAAAGAAAGCCGGGGTAGCAATACTTCTATCAGAGAAAATAGACTTTAAAACAACGTAACAAGACAAAGGATGACACTATATAACACTAGAGGGTACAATCCAAAAAAAGGATATAACAGCTATAAATATATATGAACCCAACATAGGAACACCTAAATACATAAAAGTTAATAACATAAAAGAACTTATTGAAAATAAGACTTGTACCCCCCACTTACATCAATGGACATATCATCAAAACAGAAAACCAACAAGGAAACGATGTCTTTGAATGACAGAGTGGAACAGCTAGATTTGACAGATATGTTCAGGACATTCCAGTGTAACACAGGAGAATATACATTCTTTTCAAGTGGACAGTTCTCCAAAAGAGATCACATATTAGCCTACAAAGCAAACCTTAACAAATTCAAGCAGACGGAAATCACACCATGAATATTTGCAGACCACAACACTATGAAACTAGATGTCAACCACAGGAAAAAATCTGGAAAGACCACAAATACATGGAGGTTAAATAACATACGACTAAACAATGAGTGGGTCAACCAGGAAATCAAAAAGGAAATTTAAAAAAAAATATGGAAACCAATGAAAATGAAAAAACAATGGTCCAAAAACATTTGGAATGTAGGAAAGTGGTTCTAAGAGGGAATTTTAGAGCAATACAGCCCTACACCAAGAAGGGAGAAATGTCTCAACTAAAGAACTGAACCTTATACCAAAAGGAGGTAGAAAAAGAACAACAAACAAAACCTAAAACCACAGAAGGAAGGAAATAATAAAGATTAGTGCCAAAATAAATGACACAGAAGAAACGAAACAAACAACAGAAAAGATCAATGAGAGCAGTAGATGGTTCACTGTGGGGAAAAAAAATTACATAGATAAGCCTCTGGCCAAACTTCTCCAAAAGAAAAGGGAAAGGACAGAAATAAAATCACAAATGAGAGAGGAGAAATCACAACCAACACCACAGAAATACAAACCATCATAAGATAATATTACAAAGAGTTGTAAGTCAACAATTTGGGCAATTTAGAAGCAACAGATGAATTCCTAGAAACATAAGAAGTATATAAACAAAACAGAAGGAAATAGAAAACATAAACAGAACAATAGCCAGCAAGGAAATTGAGTCAGTAATCAAAAAACTCCCAACAATCAAAAGTCTAGTATCAGATGTCTTCACAGGTGAATTCTGCCAAACAGTTAAAAAAGCATTAATACGTAATCTTCTTAAGCTATTTCAAAATATAATAAATGGATGAAAAACTTCCAGATTTATTCAATGAGGCCAGTGTTACCCTGATATTAAAACCAGATGAAGATTCCACTAAAAAAGAAAACTCCAGGCCAATACTGCTGATGAACGTGGATGCAAAAATTCTCAATACAATACTACCAACCAAATTTTTAAAATATCTAAAAAAATCATTCACCACAATTAAGTGGGATTTATTCCCAAGCTGTAAGGGTGGTTCAATATTCACAAATCAATCTATGTGATACATTACATCTACCCGGAGAAAGGATAAAAACCATATGATCCGGGCTCCTAGGTGGCTCACTCCTTGAAGCATCTGACATTGACTCAAGTCATGACCATATGGTTTGTGAGTTCAAGCCCTGTGTTGGGCTCTCTGCTGACAGCTCAGAGCCTGGAGCTTGCTTCAAATTCTGTGTCTCTCTCCCTTCCTGCCCCTACCCCACTCATGTTCTGTCTCTCAAGAATGAATAAACTTAAAAACAACAACAACAATAACCATACAATCATTTCAAAACATGCAGAAAAAAGCATTTCACAAAGTACAACATCCATTCATGATTAAAACCCCCAATAAAGTAGGTTTAGAGGGAACATACATCAACATAATGAAAAGCACACAGTTGACATCATCCTTAAAGGGGAAAATCTGAGAGCTTTTCCTCTAAGGACAGGAAGAAGACAAAGATGTTTTCTCTCACCACTTTTATTAAACATAGTGCTGGAAATCCGAGGCACAGCAATCTGACTGACTGACTGACTGACTAAATAAATGGAAACCAAATCAGGAAAAAGTAAAACTTCCACACTTTGCAGATTACGTGACACTATATATAAAAAATCCTAAAGGACCCACCCAATAACAGCTAGAACCGATACATGAATTGAGCAATGTTACAGGATACAAAATCATTGTACAGAAATTTAAAAATGTAGATATTTTAAAAATCTGTTGCATTTGTAGACAACAATAATGAAGCAGTAGAAAAAGAATTTAAGAAAACAGTCCCATTTACAATGGCACACAAAATTAACATACCTATGAATAAATCTAACCAAAGTGGTGAGCAACCTATACTCTGAAAACTATTAAACACTGATGAAAGAAATTCAAGATGACACAAAGAAATGGAAGGGCATTCCTTGCTCATGGATTGGAAGTACAAATATTGTGAAAATTTCTATACTTCCCAAAGCAATTGACACAATTAATGGAGTCTCCATCAAAATGCCAACAGCATTTTTCACAGAACTAGAACAATCCTAAAATGTGTATGGAACCACAAAAGACCCCAATCTTCAGGGTAAACATTCTTTATGTGAAGTGGTAAGTACGGATGGCATTATGCCTCTGGATCTTCTCCCCAAAACACATTAACACTGGCCTAATCATTTGAAACAAACATTAGACATATCCTAACCAAGGATCATTCCACAAAATACATTCTACAAAAGTGCCCTCAAGGGGCGCCTGGGTGGCTCAGTCAGTTAAGCGTCCAGCTTCGGCTCAGGTCATGATCTCATGGTTCGTGGGTTGGAGCCCCGCGTCGGGCTCTGTGCTGACAGCTCAGAGCCTGGAGCCTGCTTCTGATTCTGTGTCTCCCTCTCTCTCTGACCCTCCCCTGCTTACACTGTCTCTCTTTGTCTCTCAAAAATACATTTTAAAACTTTTAAGAAGTACCCTCAAAGCTTTGCAGATCATGAAAAAAATGTGCAAAATCTAAAAGTTGTCATGGTCAAGTGAAGTCTAAGGAGACAGGATGACTGAATGTAATGTGCCAGCTGGGATGAGTCTGAAACAGAAGAGGTTAAAACCTAAGAAATCTGAGTAAAAATAGAAACTTTAGTTAATAATACCATGTCTCTTCTGGATATTAATTGTGATAATGTACCAACTGATGTGACATCAATAGTCAGAAAACAGTCTGACACATGCAGAGACTCAGTACTATGTTCCCAATTTTTCTTGGTAACTAGAAATCCATTATGAATGTAAAGATTATTAGTAATCATGGTTCGTTTTTTCAACACATCATATTACATAATTAGTCCTAGTATTAGTTACTGATGGTTGACATTTACCTATTCTTACTGTTATTCCTATCGTTTAATTTAAACAATAGCATTCATGTTACAGAAAACCGAATGCACAATGATATACAATTCAAAGAGACATTTTACATACCTCAAGATGACAGCGTATATAGGGCTGCGCGTGAGCCAGCCACGCAAGACGCTGCTCGCGAACCAGCCTGCAGGGCAGTACAGAGCCAAGGGGCAGAGAAGGAGAGGCCGAAAGGAGACCTCAGCCCGCAGCGCAGCAGAGAGGCAAACCTTCCATTTGTAGCTGCTGGGCGCAGGGAGAGAAATCCGTCCCCCGCAGCGGGCTTGCTCTCCCGTGGGCCCGGCAGCCTGCCGACCTCAGGTGAAGCCAGGGAAGGGCTGGCTCTCCAGTTCCCCCGCGCAGTCCTGGCCAGAAAGCTGCCTGGATGCTGGAGGTAATTTTAACAGTGGCGGAAGCATTAAAGTGCGTGGACTAGAATTTGGAGGCCTGGTGGAACTTAGAAAACCGAAACAATCTGACCCACCCATGGCCTGGGGAGGTTGGACTCAAGAGAGTGGCTGGCATCGCATGGTCTGAGGGGTCTTGCTTGGGGCGCCACCCTTCTTGTCCCCGCAACCACTAAGGCGGGGCCTCAGAGAGCAGCCCCTGAGACCTGACCTACCTACACCAATCCACAAGCTGGATTCTTCTTTTCTTGCTATTTTTACTTTTTCATCAATGTCTTCTTTCTAATTATTTTTAATTTTTAAAATTTTCCCTTGTTTTCTATTTTGCTATTTCCTCCTTTTCTCCCTTTCCTCCCTGGAGTCTAGGAAAGACGAACATTTATGCACTGCTGTCATTAGATCAGCCCTTACCATCAGATATTTTCCCCTTATCTCATTCTTATCTCTCCCCTCCTGCAGGTTTTATGCTCTCAGACTGTCCTTTATCTTTGGCTGTCTCTGTGTCCCCCTCCCCTTTATTTTTCCTCTTTCCTGTCCTCTCTTTTCTTTCCTGCTCCTTTTTTCCTCTCCTATTTGGTTTGCTTGTTTACTGGATCTGTCACTTCGTTTGTGTGCTTGTGCTCCCTGTGTGTTTGTCTGTCTGTTTTCCTTTTCAGGGCTACCTCAAGAAACAAGCCAAATCACACATAGTGGAAAGTCTAAAATATCACTCAGTAAGGAAATATATTAATTACAGGCACAACAAGCGAAACAAGAGAAACTGTTAAAAGAACATCTCCTGAAACGACAGGCCTTGGACAAAGAGCCTGCTTTAATAAAGGGATACTAACAGGTGCACAGTGCAGAACGACCTTTTAAAATTGATAAGAGACAGAAAGCTAGCCAATATGATGAAATGAAAGAAATTCCAGGAAGAAATCACAGCTACAGAACTGCTCAAAACAGACACAAGCAACATAACTGAACAAGAATTTAGAAAGATTATTATGAAATTAATCCCTGGGCTTGAAAAAAGCATAGATGCCGTCAGAGAAGATATTGATACAAAGACTAAGAACTTCAAAATAGCTGTGACGAGTTAAAAAAAAAAAGGCTATAAATGAGGTGAATAATAAAATGGAGTCTGCCAATGCACGGATTGAAGAGGCAGAGAGGAGAATAGGTGAATTAGAAGACACGGTTATAGCAGAAAAAGAAGGAGAAATTGATACAGGAGCACAAACGGAGAATTTGAGACCTGAGTGATACAATCAAACGGAACAATATCTGCATCACAGGAGTTCCTGAAGAGGAAGAAAGAGAAAGAGGTCCTGAAGGGGTGCTGGATCAAATTATACACGAAAATTTCTCTAATTTCAGGAAAGAGACAGACATTGAAATTCAAGAGGGATATCGAACTCCCCTAACACGTAACTTGAACCCACCTTCAGCACAACATCATAGTGAAACTGGCAAAATATAAGGATAAAGAGAGAATTCTGAAAGCAGCTAGGGATAAAAAGGCCCTAACATACAAAGGGAAACCTATCAGAGAGGTTACAGACCTATCTACTGAAACTTGGCAGGCCAGAAAGGGATGGCAGGAAATGTTCAATGTGATGAACAGGAAAAATATGCAACCAAGAATCCTTTATCCAGTGAGCCAGTCATTCAAAATAGAAGGAGAGATAAAGGTGTTCCCAAATAGACAAATATTGAGAGAATTCATCACCACCAAACTAGCCCTACAAGAAATCCTAAGAGGGACTCTATGAGAGAAATGTAGCAAGGAATATAAGACACCAGAGACATCAATACAAACATGAACTCTACAGAGAACATAAGGAATCTAAACACACATTTTTCGATAATAACACTGAATGTCAATGGACTGAAAGCTCCAATCAAATGACACAGGGTAGCAGAATGGATAAAAAACCAAAATCCATCTATTTGCTGTCTACAAGAGACTCACCTTAGACCTGAAGACACCTTCAGATTGAAAGTAAGAGAATTGAGAAATCTCTACCATGTGACTGGACACCAAAATAAAACTGGAGTAGCCAAACTTATATCGGACAAACTGGACTTTAAAGTAAAGGCAGTAACAAAAGATGAAGAAGGACATTATATAATAATTACAGGGTCTCTACATCAGGAAGAGCTAACAATTATAAACATCTATGTGCCGAATTCGGGAGTACCCAAATACATAAAACAACCAATCGCAAACAGAAAGAATCTTATTGATAAGAATGTGTTAATTGCAGGAAACTTTAATACTCCACTGACAGCAATGGATAGATCAACCAGACAAAAAATCACTCAAGAGACAATGGACTTGAATGGCACACTGGAACAGATGGAATTAATAGATATATTTAGAACTCTGCATCCTGAAGCTAAGGAATTCACTTTCTTCTTGAGTGCACATGGCACATTCTCCAAGACTGATCACACACTGGGTCATAGTACAGCCCTCCATAAATACAAACGCATTGAGATCATCCCATGCACACTTTCAGATCACAATGCTATGAAACTTGAAATCCACCACAGGAAAAAGTCTGGAAAACATCCAAAGATGTGGAGGTTAAAACCACCCAACTGAAGAATGATTGGGCGAGTCAGGCAATTAGAGAGGAAATTAAAAAAATATATGGAACCAAATGAAAATGAGAATACAACAACCCAAACTCTCTGGAAAGCAGCAAAATCAGTCCTAAGAGGAAGGTTTTTTTTACAATCCAGGCCTATTTCAACAAACTAGA
>PISW01014791.1:0-19606 GCA_004023785.1 Mungos mungo | reverse complement strand
CCCTCCCCCAGGGAAGGGGAAGCTCCAGGAGCAGAGAGTTTCTTGTCTGTCTCACTCACTAATCTATTCCAAGCACACACACAAAGTAGGTGCTCAGTGAACATTTGTTGAGTTAGGAAAAAAAAAAAAAGAATGGATTTTAGTGAAAGAAGGTTCCAGAGGACACCTCACATCTGCCTCCCGGGATCGCTGTGGGGTCCGGAGAGCGGCAGGCGCCACCTCGCAGGAGTCCGGGCCACCTCACTTCTCTGCCTTTGGTGCTCTGCTCCGCTACCCAGGTTTGAGCCCAGGGACGCCCCACGGCCTGTGCTGGAATCCTCTCCGCCTTGCCTGACGTAACCAGGGGCCCCCTTGCTCCAATCCCACAAGGACCTTGCTCTGTGTTTCTGTCAATTCTCAAATTGACGTTTCCTCTTGGGATCGCGAGAGGCAGCCACGCTTTAAAGGACCGTAGTCGCTGAGGCACCTTTCAAGGACGCTGCTTGGCCGCGGGGCTTCGATCCATCCCGGACACGCCTTGCAGCTTAGGCATCAAAGCTTTGGCTAAATGCGTCATGGGCATCACCCCCCACAGGCCTGTTCTTTGGGCTTCTCCCACCCGCCATCTGCAGGGGGCCCTGGTCCCCTGGGACCTTTGAGGCAGACGCCCTCCAGACAGAGTGGCAGGCCGGCACGCACCGCTTTGCTGAAGTTGACCCGGATGAGGCTGGTGATGGGGTCCCGCCGGACCAGAGGCTGCTCCAGGTTGAAGTGGCAATCCTGGTCCACGCCGGCCACCCACTGCTGGTAGACCTTCTCCCGGTAGCTTCTCAGCAGCTCCATCAGCTTGTCGTACTTCTGGTAGATCAGCTTGGCCTCCATGCTGGACATGACCCTAGAGTTGGTTAGACGGGGTGGTGAGGCGCACGCCTCCCTCGGGGCCTCTTTGGCGCCCTAAGTGTGGCTGCTGGATCTGGGGGTGCTGAGGCAGCCAGCTCTCCGTTTCCTCTGGGCCCAGGGGACAGAACGGACGATGGCCTGTGATGTGCAGCAACGGGTCCTGGTGTTGACCAATAACCCGTGTAGCAGTTGGCCCCAAACGGCCAGAAATTGGTTGGTCACCAGCTTCTCTTCCAACTCAGGACCAACCAGAGAAAGCCGGCTCTGCCCCCGAACCAACCGCAGAGCAGCCGGCAGCCTCCCATCAGGGCACAGCTGGATCCTTCCTTTGTTCTCCCCGCCTCCGCCTGCCGCATCTCAGGTGCAGGGACAGTGGCCGCGCCCTGGGGACACGCGCTGCCCGCACAGCCAGCGCCAGGCTTCCTCCGGACGGTTTTGCTGCCGTCCAGCAGGCTGACCGGCAAGGGCAGGGCGAGCCAGGTCCCTAGTGGCCGTGCTGAGAAGGCTCCCGCCGGAGGAGCAGGGACACGAGCAGGGGCCCCTCTGGGATGGTGCTTTGGGGAGGACAGGCTGGGCCGACGTGAGGTGTGGGATGGCCCCGGGGGGTCCGGAGAGCCTCCCCTCCCCTGGAGCCCCGGCCGGGACTCACGGGTGCTCCATGCGCTTCAGGCCCCTCATGGACACCTCCAGCCTCTCCTGCAGCTCCAGGCTCCACTTGAGCTGCCCGGCCACGGGGGGCATGTTCTTGTGGATCGGGGGGACGCTCCCGGCCGCGGCGGCTGCGAGCTGGGCGTCGTACAAGGCCTTGGCGCGGTCCAGCTCGGTGTCAAACAGCTCCAGCATGACCGAGTACCGGGGCACCACCTCAGCCTGGATGAGCGGCCGCTCCAGGAGGCCGCCGCACATGTACGTGAGCTGGGCAAGGAGAGACGAGCCTTCGCCGGGGGCCCCGCCCCCGGCCCCGCCCCCGGCCCCGCCCCCACCGCGTGGCTGTTGGCGCCACGGAGCGAGCACGCGGGCCGGCGGGACGCGGACCCTCTCCCTGCGCAGCAGCTACTTCAGTGGGGGGCCCCCACGGTTTGCATGTTGACGTATGTGGAGCCCTGAAACGCTTGGCTGGAAGCCAACACTACAAACTAGGTCCGAGGCCCAGGAGTGTCAGGCTGGCCAGGACGGAAGTGGGGACCGCGGTCCCCGGCAGCGAGCAGAGACGCCAAGGGTGGGAAGCACCGATGGAGAACGTCACCCCCGAGGATTTGAGGAAATCACAGAGGGAGGTTTGGAACGTCGCGGAGGCCGTGACGCTGGGGGCCCCGAGCCCAGGTTACCGCCTTCTGCGCACGGAGAGAGGAAAGGCGGGCCCTGCAGACCTGGCTGCTGGGTGCCATCGGCCTGAGTTAATCCGGGAGGCGACACAGCACGTTTCTGAAAACGGGGACCGTGACCAAGGGCCTCTGCAAGCACCGGCTCGTCGCCCACAGTCTACATTCGCTAAGCATTGGGAATGGCTTTAAAAAAATTAAAAGCTCAGTAGAAGAGAGGATTTTTTTTTTCTGGATGTTTTGGGTAAGGCGCTGGCTGGAATCAGATGGAGAATTTCCCTAGGAGATAGCAGCTCAACAGTCAAGGTGCAGCGCAGGCCCTGGGCTGGGCCTATAGGGGAGCCCTTCTAGAACCCAGTCGAGAAAGTTCCGGAAGCTCCTCAGCTGGCCTGAGGTCACCCCAGACCCAGGCCGATGAGAGCCGGCCTTAAAGCAAACAGGGATCAATGGTGCTCAGGCCACAAAGTCTTAGGGCTCTCAGGGCCCAGACCTGTGTCTCAGATTCGCCCCAGTTTTTGGTATGAAAAATAGGACAATGTCCCCAAAATGACCTTTTTGGGGAACAGCGAGACCTGGCTGCAGAAAGAGGAGAGATCCTCAGGTCCCCGAAAGCCAGACAGAGCACTGGGAGAAAGCGAGACTTGGAGCACAGCTCCCCACGAGGGAGTGGCCACCGGCCCGGGTCACCAGCGCCAGTTCTCACAAAATGGACAAGTGCCACTTGGAAGAAAAAGGTTCCTTTTGTTGGTTCATGACGTTTTGTCTGTCCAGTCCCTTCCCACCCCCCCTTTTCACATTTACATGGTTTTTGGCTTCCAGGAAGGAAGCTAATTTTATTTTCCGCCAGGAGATCATGCGGAAAATTGCTCTAGAACTTTCCTGGCTGTGTGTGAATCCCTGACAGTGAGAAATGGCATCCGGGCAGCTTGGGAACTTGCAGGGAATCAAGGGTCTGGGAGGGGGCAGCGGGGGGGCGGGCGGGGAGCACAGGGGTCCTGTCCTCATCAGGGCACGGGGTGGTCAAGAGGGAAAGAAAACGCTCCGGGCGCAGAGGGAAGGGCAGGTGGAGGCAGTTCACAGGTGCTGTTTTGTCCCTTATTTTCCTTTGTTTCCTTTCTTTCTTTTTTAAATACTGATTTTTGAGAGAGAGAGAGAAAGAGACAGACACATACATACACACAGAGAGCATGAGCAGGGGAGGAGCAGAGAGAAAGAGGTAGAGATAGACAGAGGCTCCGAAGCAGGCTCCAGGCTCTGAGCTGTCAGCACAGAGCCCAACACGGGGCTCGAACCCACAACCAGCGAGATCAGGACTTGAGCAGAACTGCTAAGGTCAGACATTTAACCGACTGAGCCACTCAGGCGCCCCTATTGTGTGTTTTTCTTTTCTTTTTAATCTAGCATGAGCACAAAATTAAAATTTAGGAGAGAACCTTTCCTTTCTGCGAGCAGAGGCTGGACCGAAGCTACCGCAGGAGAGGGGGAGGAGCTGCAGGAGGGGGGGAGGAGCCGCAGGAGGAGGGGAGGAGCTGCAGGAGAAAGCCGGGGCTGAAGAGGATCTTTTAGCTCCAGGTTCCCTCCCCTACCTGAGAGTGCCTGGGGGAGGGGCTTCCTGCTGAAGCCCCGTCCCTCACAGTGTGACCCAGGCTCCTGATCACCAAGGGGGAAGGCACCACCGTGTGGGTCTGGCCCAGCTCCCTCCTCAGGCCTGAAGGGCATAAAGCCCCAGCCCCCCAGCGGCCCCAGCAGAGGGGCCGGCAGCCCTGCCCTGACAGGAGGGGACATGAGCTGTCGCCCGGCTCCCGCACTGTCTTCTAGCTGGGGAGACCCCAGCACAGGGTGGGGCGGGGAGACCCCGGTTCCGGGTTAGGACGGGCTGAAACCTGTGTTCGGGACCCGTGTAGCTTGGGGAGCCCAGCACAACTCCCCTCCCTCGGCTGGAGACCGTTCCCTCCGCGGCCAAAGCCCAAAGTCAGCTGCTGGGTGAGGGGTGAGGGGTGGGTGCCGAGGGCGCCCAGATCGAGTGCCTGCCCCCTGCACGCTATTCTGGTCGGGAGGACCATGAACACAGAGACCCACACACAACAGACTAGCAGGCGGGCCAGCCGGGCAGCAGGGAAGGGCCTGGCGGCCTCACACTGGCCCCAGGCACCGACCTAGGGGGAAGGGAGTTCCAGAGGGGGGAACAGCAGGAGGCACTGTGTTACTCTGCATTCACCACTACTCTGCTTGGAACCACCACTCAGTCTGACTCCCTGGCTCATCCCATTTGCAGATCTTCACGTTCCCTTGCATTTGTAAAACAACAACGTCTAAAAGGCACATCCCTGCGTGTGCGCTGGGGAGATTCAGGAAGAGGGCCCGCACCCCGGCTGCCCTGTCTGGCCGCGCTGGTGTGGGGTCCCGGCTCTGCCACTGGCCGGCTGTGGGACCCTGCGCAGGCCTGTTGGCTTGTCTGAGCTGGTGGGCAAGGAGTTCAGGCCAGTGCGTGGGAACGAAGGTGCTAGAATAATTACTGGGCATCTGCTGTGGGCTCTGAGCTGCCTGCACAGTGAAGGGAAAAGCATTGGTTCCACCTGCAGGGGGTCCCCGTCCACAAACACATGGGAAACCAGGCAGAAATTAAAAGCCCGCCCGCGTCCATATAGTTACTCCTCTGAATGCCCGATGCCCGTGCTCCAGAGGGGCCGCAGCATCTGCAAGAAAGTACCCCCTCAATCGTTTCGTCGGGACCAGGCAGGCTGCGGAAATGCACAAAGAGGGGGGAGCTCGGGCCGTGAGGATGGTGGGGACCGGGGCAAGCTGGACATCAGGCTCTGTCCACAGGGACTACTAACAGCTGCTCCCTTCGGCCGCCTGTCATGACGGGGGCTGTGCGGCCAGCGCGGCCAGAGCCCCTTCTCCAAGAGAAGGTGAAAATCTGGACTTTTACGCGACCTTTCTCGATTTTTACATGTAGGTGGCTTTGCTCAAAAAATTTTTAATGTGCCCTGGGAGAGTATGCAAACCTATGGAGAGCGGGGGAGAGTGGGGGGGGGGCGCAGCGGGGGGTGGGGGGAAGCGTCCCAAGCAGCCTCCAGGCTCAGCACAGAGCCCGATGCAGGGCTCCATCCCACAACCCTGGCATCAAGACCTGAGTGGAAATCAAGAGTTGGACCCTCAACTGACTGAGCCACACAGGCACCCATGTCTCTCTTTTCAACTGATGTTGTCCAGGGGTTTACTGCTTTTCTGCCCTGTTGTTTTTAGCATTTTTTCCCCATGGCATCATGACTTTTTCCTAAGCATAAAGGTGCTGGGAACACTTAATGCTCGCGCCCTGGAAATGGCGGAGAAGTACCCAGAAGGCAGACGAGCACTGGCCGGCACCCCGCCTCCCAGCGGCGGGTCCCCGTTAATGGTGCCGGGCCAGCCGCGGAGCCTCAGGTGGCCAAGATGGGGTGAGTTCGGCTCAGCGGGTGGAAAAGCATGTTTTTATTTTCACAGCAACTCTGCCTCGAATGTTTGGGCCTTTTGAGGGGGGGGGGGGGGGTTTGAATTGAGGAAGAACGAGGGGACACCGTCACTTCGTCACTTCGTGAGAATCCTGCTCCTCACTGCTTCCTTCCACCTCAGGGACAAACCCCAGCAGGAGGCCCCCAAGGTGCTCTGAGCCGCTGCACGAGGCCCCGCCCCTGGCAGGCCAGCCCCTCCTCTCCAGATGGTCACTCCGAGGTGGGGTGACCCGGCCTACCTTTGCGAAGGACTCAAGGGAGTTACATTCGTCAAAGCTCTGGCAGAAGATGGTGGCCAGCCGCCTGTCCAGATCTTGAATTTTGGTCTCAAAATCAGCGTAATCGTCATCAAAACTCTGAAAATGAAAACACCAACCTGGTAAGTCGGCACGCAAAGCAGGGGGCAAAACGCTCACTCTCACCCTGACCTTGACCTCGACCCTGAGCCTGACCCTGAGCCCGCTAGCAAGCTGGCGGGATTCAGGGCTGAGTGTGCTCACTAATGTGGGGACACCTTCAGAACGTGACCGTCTGACACACCCCTGCCCTGTCTCCCCCCACTCCTGGGGGGGTCTGTCACGCATCCGCCCGAGGCCACCGACGTACCGAGTCTTCCGGGTCCAAGGGGTCATATTTGCACTCGGCAAAGACCTTCACCAGCTCAGAGACCTCGTCATAAATCTGAGTGACCAGGCTTCCAAGGATGCTCCCCCTCACTCCCCCGAGCTCGATTTTCTCCAGCTTCAGAAACTCAATCGCTGTTTTATAGAGATCCTGGGGGAGGAAAAAAAAAAAAAACCCCAACACCCACCCAGTCATCTCCGTAACTAAACGCAAGGCACTGATCTAGCTCTGACTCCAGCAGGGAGGGGTCAGGGAGGAGAGCCCTGGGGCCACAGGGCAGTGGGAGGGGGGCCCTCTGTTCATTTCTTTTCTCCAACGCCCTTGCTGGAACACAGAGAGAGGGGACAGAAGGAAGGGCTCCGAGGGTCCCCTCCAAGCTGTGAACACAGAGGAGGAGGGGGAGAGGAGGCTGGGCTCCACCCTGGCCGCAAGTCACCTCTGCACGAATCACGCTTTGCTGGGCCCCCCCTTCCTCAGCGGTGGGGGGGGCAGTTAAAGGCATGTGGTCGTTAGTGTCTGATGTTCTGACTCGGCTTCAAATCTCTGCCTCCCGGAAGACCGTCCCCACTTAGAGCCCGTCCCTGATGGGGTCTGGAAGGATCCCCCATGCCCAGGGTGCCTGACCGATCCCTGCATGCAAATCTTATGCCTCCGAGATGGGGTCTAGTCTCCCTTTGGAGGTCTTGGCAACTATTCCGGCCTCTGGTGGAATTCTGGCTCGCTCTTTCTGGTACCCCCACTTGCTCTTGATTTGGGCATTTAGTCACACCCGGTCCACTCACGTTACCTCCCCCTTCTGCGTGGGAGTCTCTGGTTGCCCAGGCCAGACCCCCAAGGCTCCTTGAGGACGCCTGACCCAGTCAGCCTCCAGATGCCCGCTCCGCGTTCGAGCCGGTCCCCTGAGCTGGTGCCGAGGCCGGGGCCATCTTTCCCAAACGCCACCAGCAAAGCGCGCCCAACGAAAAGCAGGGACGTGGCCAAGCCCTAAGCTCGGGCTCCTGCGGCCAGGAGGAGGGGGCGGACAGCTCGGCTCTGTCCGGCTCTGAAAAGCACCCCCCTTCCCCAGGAAGCACAGCCTGTGATGTAGGAACCATGGGAGGCACGAAACACACTCCGGGCTGTAAATCTGCTGTCCTCGGTGGCCCTCGTCAGCCCCTGGAAGCCACTACTAATGGTGGACGCCGTCGGGAAAAAAATCAACACGCAAGGCTTGCAGGGTGATTTCCCGCTGCTCAGCAGTGGGCACAAAGCTGCCACGGCCCACGGCTGGACCACACAGATTTCAAACAAAAAGCAAACTTTCTTGCCCTGACCACGTCCATCTTTAGCCTGGGCTCTTCTCTCCAGAAGAAGCTGTTGTGAACCATTTAAAAATGTTCAGCTGGGGGCACCTGGGGGGCTCGACTTTGGCTCAGGTCATGATCTCACTGTTCGGGAGTTCAAGCCCCGTGTGGGGCTCTGTGCTGACAGCTCGGAGCCTGGAACCTGCTTCCAATGCAGTGTCACCTTCTCTCTCTCTACCCCTCCCTCTCCTCACACTCTCTCTCTCAAAAATAAACATCAAAAAAAAGCCTTTAGAAAAGTTCACGTGCTCAGTCGCTCCGTGTATCTGACGGGGCTACTGCACAGTCCTGTGTCCGTCGGCGCCACACGAGCCGGGCCCCGCGAACCCTCTCCCGCCGCCTCCCGGCTCCCGGGCTGGGCCCCTGCGGTGTGCCATCAGCCTGCTGGCGGACAGAAGCAGCCCAAACGGGTCACTTTCGTTCCTGGCCGACAGCTCCGGGCATGGGGGGTGGGGGGGAAGGCTGGCCCGTGACTCGGTTTCCCCATGACTCGGATGCTGTGGTGGGACTCTCATCCTACCGGAGGCTGTATGCGATAGCAGGACAGGGACAGGGACAGGGACAGGGACAGGGACCGGGACCGGGAGGCGCGGCTCCGCTAAGGTGAGGGGCACCTGTACCTCAATGGTCTGGATGCGATGGAGGAAGGAATTCATTCTGGAAAATGCCAGGGAGGAAGGAAACTCCCAAGGCACCGGCTCCTTGTCCTTCTGGGGGGAAGAGAGAGGGGAGGTCGCGCTTGCCCCAAACACTCCCACGTGTGCAGGTGGGGTTCGCGCAGAGCCCCCCCCCCCCGCCGTCCGGCCGCACCTTAAAGAAAAGCCTCATGTTTGCGCAGCAGAAGTCGTAGGTGTGGTAAAGCCCCTTCAGGACGCCCACCGACAGAGAGATGCTGCTCAGGACCTCCTCCGTCTCGCCCTGCAAGCCCTTCAGCACCAATTCTGGGCCCAGGAAGTTGCGCGTCTGGGCCGAAGAGAAGGGGTTCCGAAGTTGTGGCCAAGCCCTCTGGGGAGACCTCTGGACACCCTGCCCGCGGGCCGCCCAGCCGGCTGGAAACCACCCAGCACGGGGCCCGCGGGCTGCGGTGTCAGACACAGCAGCCGCCCCCTTACGCTCCTGCCCCAGCCGGCGGGCCAGCTGCCTCCCTGGCTGACCCCTCAGCCCTGCAGTGCAGGGCTGCAGCCCAGATTCCGGTCCCCCAGGACTAGGGGCCTCCGGGGGCTGAGAGATGCAGTGCTGCCCCGGGCTGCAGGGTCTAGACCCGCAGAAAGGGAGCGGCTGCCCCGGAGGGGCGAGTCACCATCTCCACGATCAGGTTGCAGAACTCCTGCAGGACGATGATGATCCTGGAGGGCGTGTTGTCGTGCTCGGAGGTGGCCCAGATGAAGCAGATCGTGAACAGCACCTTGGCGATGAAGGGTGGGAGCTGGGGGGGGGAGGGGTAGAGACAGGCGGGTGGGTCTCCAGGATGGGAGGAAGAGGCGCCCCCAGGACCACGAGGCCTGTCTCCCGGCCAAGAAACCCGCGGCGTGGGGACCCCCTCCCCCGAAGACAGGGGCCCAGCCCCGCAGGGCAGCCTTCTTGCGGCTGACGCACCCCCGGGAAGTCGGCCTGCTCCGTCTCCTCCAGCAGGATCCGCAAGGGCTTCAAATACAGGACAATGTCACTGGCCTCCTTCAACCCTGTTCGCGGCAAGAGGAAGGGCTCGTGAGCCCGCCCCCCGCGTCCGACACTTGCTGCCTCCAGACCCACCCTCCTTCCCCACAGGGAGCTGCCCGTGGGGAGGCGCCCCGGCACCGCCGCCTCCGGGGCTCACCTTCGGTGACACTCATGTACACGCTCTGCAGGGCCGGCCAGTAGCAGCTTCTGGCTTTTTCCAGGATCTCAACTATTTTGTTCACCTTGGGACTGTTCAGCTGAGAAAGAGGACAAGAACACGATGAGCCTTTCGAGAGAAACTCGAAGACCCCAGACCCTGCGGCCGCCAGAGCGGTGGCGGCCTTCACGCGGGGCGCGGGGGTCCGCGCGGAGGGGATGCGTGGCGATGAGGCCCAGTCTGGGGCCCAGTCGCCTCGGCGGGGAGGGGCCGTCACCTGCTCGTGGATGCACTTGAGATTCATCAGCCGGGCATCCCAGAACTCAAACTCGACGCGGGGCAGGGGGTGCAGCCCGTCCAGCAGCGCCTGGGCCGAGTCCCGGCTCAGCACGTCCCGGATCTGGTGGGACCAGTCGATGACGATGGTTTCGATGGCGTGTAGCAGCGGGCTGCCCACGGTGGACGCGATCCTGCGGAGAAGGTCGGGACGACACGGGGTCTTACCGGCGCCGCCCCTTCTGGGCGGGAACCGTCCCTCCCCGGGGCCCTCAGACAGCAGACCCCAGACATCTTGCCTCCTGTCCCAGGGGGTGGCGGGGGAGGGGGGAGGGTCCCCAGACCTCCCAGCAGAGAGAGCAAGCATGAGGCCGTGTTCCTGCCATCCTTATTGGGGTCCCACAAGGCGTGTGCTGGGGGTCTGGTGGAGGACCTCCCGCACAGCAAGCCCCCAAGGGCCGTCACCCTCTGACGTGACTAAATGGAGCACGTGGTCACCCCACAACAGCTCCTAAGTCTAGTGATTAATTTTATGACAAGTTTTTTAAATTCTTGATCCGGTATGTTGTCTAGATCTGCCTTGAGCAGTTCTGTGGCTGTGACTTCCTCCTGGAGGTTCTTCAGGGGAGAGTTCCTTCGTTTTGTCATTTTTGCCAGTTTTCTGTCTCTTGTCACCTTTAGAAAGCTCGTCGTGCACTGTGCACCTGTTAATATTGCTCTGTTAAAGGAGGCTGATTGACTGTCCAGGGCCTGTCGTTTCAGGAAATATTCTTTTAATGGTGTCTCTCAGTGTCTCTTGTTGTGCCTTTGAATACTTTATTTCCCTGCTCAGCGGTATTTGGGACTTGCTGTCATGCACACTTCGGCTTGTTTCTTGGCGTAGCCCTAAGAAGGAAAACAGACAGACACACACAGAGGGAACAGTAACGCACAAACGCACAGACAAATCAAACAAACATATTAACGGGGGAAAGAAAATAGAATGGAGAGGAAAGAGACGAAAAGAGGAGAAGAAAAAGAAAAAGAAGAAAAAAAAATAAAGAAAAATTAAAGGGGGTCAGAGACAACAAAGGACAGTGGACAGTCTAAAAGTATATGACCAGTTGAGGGGAGAGGTAGGGATGAGATATATTCTTCTATATAAAGAAGAAAAGAAAAAAAAAGGGAAAAAAAGGAAAATAAGGAGTAAAAATTTTTAAAAATTTAAGTAAAAAAAAGTAATAAAAAATACGTACAGAAAAAAAGCGAAAAGAAAAAAATGAAGAAAAAAAGAAAAAAATTATTTTAAAAAAGCAAAAACAACACCTAAAAAAAACAAAAACAAAAATGGCAGCTCCCCCTTTGGGATAGGCGTGGTTTGATGTGCTAGGTCTTGGAGGCTGCTCTCAGAGGCTCCGCCTTGGTGTTCACTCAGGTATCCCTCAGGTTCTCTTCCTTCTGGTGTCCGTATTTTCTCCTTCCGCTCTTGCAGATGAGAGTAATGTCCTTCCCAGTTCGATCAATGGGGCAGACGGAGTTTACAGAGCTCCCCTCCTCTCCGCCGTCTTGGCTCCAAAGATCCACAGCAGCTCCTAGAGCCTCGCGCATCAGCCAGCTGACGGTGGTGGAGCAGGTGTGAGGGGGCATCTCGGGCTTCCCGGGGCCTCTGGGACCACACAGCCTCTATTCGGACGCGCAGTCTCCACCTGCCGGAAACCCCTCCCACGCCCCTCAGGGCCCACGCCCTAAGTCTGGAGATCCTGCGCAACGTGACGCCCTACGTGTGCCGCGTGGACCCGTACACACGCGCAATGGGGGAGGGGCTCCGGTGCTCCCTCCTGCCTTTGATCTCAGACTCCGCGCCGGCTCACAGCACCCCCTGGGCTCCCGCACCCCATCCCGGCCGGGCACCAGGCGGCTCCTCCTCCGCCCGGCCCGGTGCCTGGGCCGCGCCTCCTACCTCTCCACGGACCCCGGCGCGCCGTCCAGACTCCCCAGGTGCTCCGGGACGGGCAGCAGGGTCTTGCCCCGGATCTTGCCCCCCATCACGAACATCTCGTTCTTCAGCTTGTGCACCTGCTGCGTGATGTCTTCCGAGACCACGCGGGGCCACTCGCGCAGGTTCTCATTTTGGTTTAACAGAGAGTGCAGCACCTGAAAGGCAACGGCCTTGGATGGGTGCCCACCTTGTCTCCTCCGACCCGGGGGCTCCCAGGAGGAAAGGGGACACCGAAGCCGTGCCGGGAGGAGGCACGGCGGGCAGAGGGGCGCAGACCCAGGACGGCGGCCCGCCAGCCACGGAGCGGCAGTTCACAACCCTTGCTGACAGCAAATGGCCCTTGGAGCCAGGCCCCCCGGTTCCCATGTTGCAGCCCCAATCCCAGCACCTTGGGGCGGGGCGGTCCTTGGAGATGGGCCTTTAGGAGGTGATGAAGTTAAAATGAGGTCGCGTGGGTGGGAGGCCCAAATCCGATGTGACTGATATCCTTATAAGAAAAGATCTGGACACAGACACAGAGGGACGGCCCGGCGAGGACATCTACGGAACCAGGAGGGAGGCTCCGGAAGGAACCAGCCCCTCCCACGCCTGGACCTCGGACTCCCAGCCCCTGGGCCCGTGGTACCCGTCGCGGCAGCCGGAGCAGAGCTGGCAATGCCCGTGCCCTTCAGCTCCATGCCCATCAGGCTCCTCTTCCAGATGGGAGGCTGAGTTTGCACGAGGCAGGGACACAGGTCCCCATCTCACACACGAGGAGAGCCGTGGCCAGAAAGCAGAGTCCCTCAGACTCTGGCTGGTGAGGCTGCCCGGTGGGGAGACGCATCAAACTGCACCCCGTTCTTGCTCTTTCCTTACTCAAAGTCTCAGAACCGGGGAACCCAATCCGTGGTGCTCCAGTGGCCCACACCTTCTGCAGCTGCGGGCAGGGGCGTCCCCAGTGCGTCCTGAGGCCCACAGCACTGCCTGACTCCGGCTCAGTCATGATCTCACCGTTCCTGAGTTCGGGCCCCACGTGGGGCTCTGTGCTGACAGCTCAGAGCCTGGAGCTGCTTCGAGTTCTGTGTCTCCCTCTCTCCCTGCCCCTCCCCTGCTCACGCTCTGTCTCTCAAAAATAAACATTAAAAAAAAAAAAAAAAGACTGCAGATCCGTGTCTGCAGCAGGGCTCCGTGCGTTTCTAACAGGCTCCCGGGGAGGCTGATGCTCCTGGCCCGCGGGCCGCCCCGTGAGCGGCAGGGCTCCGGACCACACAACAGGGCCCGTGCCGCTGGACCCCGGCCCCCAGGCCTGCCCGGGGCACCCACCTCCTCCACGACGGCGATCAGCTGCTCCACAGGCGTGGGGCTTATGTCCCCGTACAGGAGCTGGCTCTTGTAGGTGTGCTTGCTGAGGGCCCCTTGGCTCTTCTTGATGAAGTAAAGCCCTTTGGACTTGAGGGCGGCAGGGAAGCCCAGGCAGGGGCTGATCAGCCCGGCGGGAGTGAGCGTCAGAACCAGAACCAGGACGTCCGGCTTCTCCAGGAACTCGGTGAACAAGGCCAAGTTCTCCTCGGCTCCCATCATCTTGCCCCACTTGTCTGGCTTGAACTTCAAAAACAGGGCAGCGACTGCCTCTAGGTACTCTAACCTGACGTCCGGGGTGCCGGTCATGGCGACGCCTCCTCAGGCCACGCTCCCCGGCGGGTGCGCGGAGCCACTGACGCAGCTGCTTGCTGGGGCGGCTGGCTTCCCACCGTCCCCGGAGACCCAGAAAGTTCTGTTCAGACCAAGGAGCGAGAAAAGGTTCCTCGTGAATGGACGCTCCTCAGCCACGCGTGGGCTGGGGGCAGGGAGGGACCCGGGGGCCCTGTCTGTCCCTTCTGCCTGGGCAGGGGGGACCCCTGTGGGGGGCTGTCTCCAGGGGATAGGACCCCACACGGGTGGGGTGCCCTTGCGACTGGAGACCAGAGAGCTAACAGCTGGGAAAGGGAGATGGGAGGCGGGGAGAAGGGAGGGCAGAAAATGATCAGAGCAAGATGGTCCTCGGGTGATGGGGTGGGGGGTGGGGGCAGGAGGAGACAGGGTCAGGTTGAAGGTGGGGGGGGACGGCTCAGCAGGAAGAGGGGGCGGGGCCCGTGTGCAGAGTAGTGTGAAGTCTATCCGGCGCTTCTGACCGCGGCTAGAGTGCACCCCAACGTTCGCCCAGCTCTTGGGCCTCCCCGTGCCACCCCCACCCCCCACTGTATGCTCACGAAGGGACCAAACTGTAGTTCCTCACAGACCCTCCCGGAAGCTGCTCCAGCCCCCACCCAGGAGATGCCCCGCCCCCGTGGATCTTCCTGTGGGGGCAGAGTTCACTGGAGAACTGGGGTGGGGGTCCCCTTGAAAACACCTTGAAGTCCCGAAGGGCCAGGACTAGGATGAGGCAAGCGAGGCCCTTCCCAAAGGCACAGCATTTAAGGGACACCCAAACCTCAGAGATCAAGATAAAAAACACTTCGATATTCTTGACAGTCAAGGTCAGTGCAAGCAAGTTCATGGCGAACAAAAGACCCAAGTTCCAAACGCAGCAGCTCTGTCACGAGGGCCGGCGTCAGGGGGAGGGGAGCGGGAGAGCGCTGTGGTTTTATTACCACCTAGGACGCGTGCAGCTCTAGGTTTCCGGGGGCCCTGGGACTGGGGGCTTCCAGAGAAGACGGGGCTGAGGCAGGGCAGAGAACAGTCTGGAGCAGCTGGACGAGGGCCCCGGGAAGGCAGGGAGGGAGCCGGCAGCCTGCACATCCCACCCAGAGCCCCGCGGGCTCCCGGCACCCCGGGCACCCCTCGCACAGCTGAAGGCTCACCAGCTGAGCTGCTCCAGTCGTAGGCAGGGTGCGCCTGCGGCCAGAAGGGAAATGGCTCCCTTCCCTTGAGGGGCTCCAACTGCCATGGAACTTCTGCGGGTCTCCTCGGCACCTGGGACTTCTAGAACCTTCTCCTGGGGACCTGAGGGGCCAGCAGTAGAGCAGTAAATGGGCGAACCGTCATCACCCACCACTGCGGGGAGGGCTCTTGGACTGGAATACTTTTTAAACTCCGTTGAGCCATCATCTCGCCTTTGAACTGGAGCGTCCAGTCCATTTCCGGTTCTTGTGACTCCTACTACGCGGGGGGTTAGGTCTGTTGTCTCAAGTGCTTGGACTGGTCTTACCTCTTCCAGAATGCCTTTCTTCTCCTGCCTTGCCTTCTTCTGGGTTAAATAATTAACATTTTTTTCTGACATTCATTTTTTGAGAGACAGTATGAGGGGGGGAGGAACAGAGAGAGAGCGAGCGAGACACAGAATCCGAAGCAGGCTCCAGGCTCTGAGCTGTCAGCACAGAGCCAAATGCAATGTGGTTCGTGAACTCAAGAACCACAAGATCATGACCTGAGCCCCCCAGGCGCCCCTGGATTAAATAATTTTTCTTATTTCATCCCCTCTCATTACCTTGGTTGCTATACATCTTTTATTTTCCCACTAGAGGCACAAGGCATCACAACATGCATCCCGACTTATCTCCCACACTATTCACTGCAACCCGATGATGAAGTTCAAAAAACGGATTTCCATTTACAATAACATCAAACAATTCTGCTTACAATTTCCAAGAGCATCAGAAAAAAATGAAATGCTTAGGATTAAATTTTAAAAGGAAGCACAAGACTTCCATGCTGAAAACAAACAAGAAAACATCACAAAGAAATTAAAAAGACTTAGGCGGATGAGAGGCATCCTGTGTTGATGGCTCAGAAGACTTAATCTTGTTAAGATGATTCTCAAATTGATCTATAATCGATCGAGACAACACAATTCCTGTCAAAATCCCAGCTCCCTTTCTTGCAGAAATGGGAAAGCTTGTCCGTCCTATGCCAGGGAAACATGAGGGGCCAAGAGAAGCCAAGACCATCTTGGAAAAGAACAAAGTTGGGGCGCCTGGGGGGCTCAGTCGGTTAAATGTCCGACTCCAGCTCAGGTCATGATCTCACAGTTCATGAGTTCAAGCCCCACGTCAGGCTCTGTGCTGACAGCTCGGAGCCTGGCGCCTGCTTCGGATTCTGCGTCTCCCTCTCTCTCTGACCCTCCCCTGCTCACACTCTGTCTCTGTCTCTCTCAAAAATAAATATTAAAAAAAAAAAAAAAAAGAACAAAGTTGGAAGACTTGCACTTCCCAGGCTCAACACTTCAACTACAGCGATTAAGACGGAGGGCTTCCGGCGGACCTCCAGAGCCACGGACTAGAGCGGAATGCCCAGAAGTCACCCACGGGCCGTTGGGGTGAGGGACGCCAGGACAGTCCAGCGGCGGAAGCAGTAACGTTCCAACGGATGAACGTCCAGTCCACGCGCAGGAAAGGAGTCACACCCCTGCCTCACACCGCCTACAAAAATTGACCAACAATAGATCAAAGACCTGAATGTAAGAGTTACAACTGTAAAACCTTAGACTAAAAGGGAGTAGAGGTCCACAACCTTGCGGGGAGCGATGGCTTCTTACACAGGGCCCCAAAAGCAGGAGATCAAAGAAAACAATGGATAAATGGGGCATCATCAAAATTAAGGCTTTTTGTGCTTCAGAGGACACTGTAAAGAGAGAAAACCCGAAGAATGGAAGAAGGATTTTCACACCTTCCATCTGATAAGGGACTTGTATTCGGAACACACATATAACTCACCGCACAATAATAAAAATGCAAACAACAATTAGAAATGGGTAAAGGGGGCACCAAGGTGGCTCAGCCAGTTGAGCGTGTGGCTCTGGATTTCAACCAAGGTCATGATCTCATGGATCAAGGGTTCGAGCCCCATGCTGGGCTCTGTGCTGACAGTGAGGAGCCTGCTTGGGATTCTCTCCCCGCCCCCCCACTCCCTCCCTCAAAATAAACAAACGTTAAAATAAAAAAACTGAAGGGGCGCCTGGGTGGCTCAGTCAGTTAAGTGTCTGACTTCAGCTCAGGTCATGATGTCCAGTCTGTGAGTTCGAGCCCCGCATCAGGCTCTGTGCTGACAGCTCGGAGCCTGGAGCTGCTTCGGATTCTGTGTCTCCCTCTCTCTGCTCTTCCCCCACTTGCACGCTGTCTCTCAAAAACGAATGAATGTTAAAAGTTTTTAAAATAAAAAACTTAAAAAGAAATGGGCAAAGGACATGGGTAGAGTTTTCTCCAAGAAACACACACAAATGGTCAACAAGCAAGGACCGGGCGTTTACATCGCCAGTTGTTGGGGAGCGAACCTGTGTTCAGCCAGGCAGCAAGCTCCTCCTGCCCGGCCCTCCGGGCGAGCCCTGCCACCCCGCACGGGGCACCGCAGGCCTGCCGTAACTGTTGCTGGAGGAACAAAGGCCCTGAGCAGTCCTGCGGCTAGGAAGTCTGTTTAACCGCATGCAACCCGGTGTTCCCCCAGGTGTGTTAAGATGGCAGAGCCCTTCTTTCCTTGAAGCCCCGTCCATTGTTTGAAAAGCTAGATGCAGGTTTTGGGGGCCCAGGGTCTGTGTGTCCGTCAGACACAAAGCTCGAACACGTCCCGCTGAAAGTGCGGACCCGCAGGGACTCCAACCACAGCCCTAGGGCTCCAGGGTGCGCGCTGTGCCTGATGCAGGGGGGCCACCGTGTCACGGAGCTTCCTGGCCGGTCACTCCTGTGCCAAGGAGACAGAGGAGGACCCACTTTCTAGGCAGCACAACAAGCTTTCGATGCAAACTCACTGGCCAACAGCAGGCCCTTTGGAAAAGGCCAGGGGAGGTGTGGCGCTTCCGGACCCGGGAGATGCCCCTGGGGGCAGAGCGACGGGTGGCTGGTGGTGACCCTCCCCACGCAGGGCCCCCGGCCAGGCTCATCAGCCCCTCGCTTCCTTTGCTGACAGTCACGGGCCAGCCGAGAACGCACACCCTCCACTTAGCGTCCCCAGGGAGCCCTTCCTCCCGGCTGCACCAAGTTTCACAGCAGACGTGACCCGTCATTAAACACAATTGCAGGACAATTTTCTCCTGCTGGGGACGCTTGCGGACAGCAGGAGGCCGGCCATCTGGCTCCCGTCAGCCCTCCCCGCCGGGCAGCCTGCCTCCGTCTGCTCCGGCCCTGACACACGTCCTCATGCTGCATTCCGGCAGAGGGGGCAGGGAGGACAGTCGGGCTTTGTCCCCCGCCCTGGCACGTCCTCGCCCCGGCACCGGGCAGAAAGGGAGGGCCGAACGTGGCTGCCAGGCTGGCCCTGCGGGGGCCTCTCCCTTGGTGACGAGGGCAGTGTGGCCAAAGGGCAATGTCTCTGGCCTTCAGGTCACCCCAAGCGTAGGCACCGTGAAAGCCTGGGGGCCTTTCCTAGTTTGGGCCCTGGGGACAGCAGGCCCGGAGGCCCCAACAGGCGTGAAGGAAGCGTGTGGATTCCAAGCTGTCCGGGCTGGGAACGGGGCAGCTCGGTGGGAGCAAAACCCACCCCGGGGTGGGGGGGGGAGCACGGTGGTCCCTACGGAAGCAGGCGGGGGACAGACATGCCTCATGCTGGCTGGCTCTGGAGGAACGGAGCCGCCTGCAGTCCGAGCCGAGAGAGACAGACTCTTCAGGGCTGCGGTGATGGAGGAAAGTGCCAGAGCAGCTCCAAACACAGCAGACACGGCTGGGCGTTTTCAGCCCCGAGCAGCGAGGAGCCCGTGGGTGGGAATGGCCGGTGGGAGACCCCGGGGCGGGCGTGAAGCAGGGGTTCATGCTGGAGGCAGCTGAGGACTTCGACACCGAAGGTGGGGGCCCAGGAACTTTGTCAGATGTCCATGGCGAGTGGGGGGAAGGGGAGGCAATGGAGCAGGAGTCCTCCCTGAGACCGGCTGGGGAGACCCGGAACCGGGGCCCCAGCACCGAGAAGCAGCCTGTCGGAGCGCTCTGCGGAACCCGTCCACAGCTTGAGCGAGAAGAGGTCTTCAGGCCTCGGCCTCGTGAGGGGGTCTGAATTTGGGGGAACAGGAGTTGATCCTCAGGGCTGCAGACAGAGGGGTTCCCTCCCCCGGGGCTTGGGGTGGACTTCAAAGCCATAGGGAACTTTGAGGGACAAGATTTATCACTCGCAAGTCCTAGAGGGCACGCACAGCGAGGTCACAGGGGGTGTGAGAGAGAGAGAGAATGTGGACCCCGAACTTTCCCTTTATTAGGGTCCAAAGGTGGGGTGTCTGGGTTTGGCGGGGTCACTCACTGTTGGCTAACTTGACGCAGAAGAGTGGAGTTAGGGTTCAGGAGAGCAGAGGCCGGGGCTTCTGAATGGGGGACGCCAAGTGGGGGGCCTAGTTCCCATCTCTCCGTTCTGCTCAGGGCCTGTGACCCAGCAGGCAAAGTGCTCCTTTAGGACGGATGGCTTAGGGGCGCCTGGGGGGGTCAGTCGGTGAAGCATCTGGCTTCGGCTCAGGTCATGATCTCACAGCTTGTTAGTCTGAGCCCCGAGTCCGGCTCTGTGCTGACAGCTCAGAGCCTGGAGCTGCTTCGGGTTCTGTGTCTCCCTCTCTCTGCCCCTCCCCCGCTTGCTTTTTGCCTTTCTCTCTCAAAATACATTTAAAAATTTTTTTTTAAAAATGACGGACGGCTTACAATGGTGCCTCGGCGTCAAAGCTTAATGTCAGACACTTACCCCGCGTCTCCCCGTCCACGCCAGGCCCCTGTGTCCTCGAAACTGGCTGTGACCGACACGAGCCTCCCGCTTCCCGGCCCCGGGCTCAGCCTGCGCGGAGCCTGAAGCTTTATCTCTGCTTAGAGCGTGTGAGGCGTGAGGTCCCCGCACCTGCAGCACCTGGAGCGAGTTAGGGCTGCAGGTTCTCGGCGGGGCGGCTGGGGGAGGGGCGGCTGGGGGCGGGGCTGCAGGTTCTCGGCGGGGCGGCTGGGGGCGTGGCTGCAGGTTCTCGG
>PISW01014790.1:0-19733 GCA_004023785.1 Mungos mungo | reverse complement strand
GGTGAGTCCTCCCATCGCATCCTTGCTGGGCTCTCTGTCAGGTCCATGGAGCTTGGCGGTGGAATGAGGGCGAACGCCTGTGGGTCTGCCCACCGAGGGCAAGCAGGCCAGAGCCCCCTCCCCAGAGTCTTCCCTCGCTGAAGACTAAAGGGATGGTTTTCTTGCTCATTAAAGAGGTTTAAGATTGGCGTGGACCAGAAAGGCGTGTCATCCCTGATTCTGGTCCAAATCAAATGCTCCCACACCCAGCGCTTAGCAGGGGGTCTGTTGCTGGCCCCTCCCCATGCTAATGCCAAGCGATCTCGGACCTCTGAAGTTTCCACTGGCTCCGCCCCACGTGCCCCGACAGGGTACGGCTCCGAGTGGCATTTCCCCGGCACTTATGTACACGCTCACCCCTCCATGCACTCCTTGTGAGTCAATAAGAAGTATGGTTTTGGTCTTTGTCCCCAGTTCCTGGCATGGGGCTTCCAAAACCCTCGTCATTTCCTGAGTGACAGGAGAAGGTGAGGGGTCTTTCATTATTCTCAACAAGCCCCTTTCATCTGCACTGGAGTTTCTGCTCAGGAGGTGATGCGGGTTCAGAGCTGATTAGAGGGCTGGAAATTTCAGCCCCACCTCGGACCTCCTGAAAGGGGAGAGAGGCTGGAGGACGAGATTGTCACCAAGGGCCCATGAATGAATCAGTCATGTGTGTGTAACTAACATGGCCTCCTTGAGAACCCTAACCTAAAGGGTTCGGAGGGCTTCTGGGTGGGTGACCACAGGGCGGTGCTGGGAGAGTGGGTGCACCCGGACAGCGGCCTGCGCCCCACATACCCTCCCCATGCGGTGCGTCTCTGCCATCTGGCCGTTCCTGAGTTGCTTTCTTTATAACAAACTGGTGATCTAGATAAGTGAATGGTTCCTGAGTGCTGTGAGCCATTCTAGCAAATTATACAACCTGAGGAGGGGGTTGTGGGAACCCCTGATTTATAGCTGGCTAGTCAGAAGCACAGGTGACACCCAGGACTTGTGACCGGCAGCCTTGTGGGTGTGAGGGGCAGCCTTGTGGGTGTGAGCCCTTCACCCATGGGGCTGGTGCTAAGTCTGGGCAGTGAGTGTCAGAATCGAGGTAAACCGTCCGCTTCCACTGAGGAGTGAATGGCTTGGTGTGGAAAAACCACATCTCTGGTGTTAGAAGTGTTGGTGTGAGTGTAGTGTACGGGAGAAAGGAGTTTCCTTTATTCATATACTCACGTTCACACACACACACACACGCACACACACACACACACACACACACGCACGCACGCAGACACTCATCACTGAGATGAGCAGCCGGGAGGACATGACTGCGAGACATAGCAATTCTCGGTCAGGCCCGGGGCCAGGTTGTGGAGTGACACCCTCCCAATTTGACAGCCTGTGACAAGGGACCCCAGCCTCTGCCACCCGGTTCCAAGCTCTCACTTGTACCACCTCTAACAGCCCTGTTCTTGATTTTGCAGCCGGAGCCCAAAGTTGGAGACCTGATTGAGATTTTCCGCCCTTTCTACAGACACTGGGCCATCTATGTTGGCGACGGATACGTGGTCCACCTGGCACCCCCAAGTAAGGGCGCCGAGGGCCCCCCAGGGCTGGGGCTGGGAGTGGAGGGAGATGGGGCGGCTGTGGGTAACAGGTGAACCCTGCTGGCTCTTTGATCCCCACCTGGTGGTTGGTGCCTGAGTGCTGCGAGGAGGCCGGCTGGTGTGAGACAATGGTTTTCAAACTCTGTTCCTTGGAACCCTAAGGGTTCCCTACAGGGGTGGAGGTGGGCTTCCAAGGTGGTGGCTCTGCTTTTACGTTTTTTTGGGTTTTGTGTTTTGTTTCAGAGAGAGAGAATGTGAACAAGGCAGAGGGAGAGAAGGAGGGAAGGAGGAAGGGAGGGAGGGAAGGAGGGAGGGAGAGAGAGAATCCCAAACAGGCTCCAAGCTTAGTGCAGAGCCTGACATAGAGCTCAATCTCACAACCCTGGGATCATGACCTGAGCTGAAATCAAGAGTTTGGATGCTCAACTGATTGAGCCACCCAGGTGCCCCCTGCTTTTATGGTTTTAAATACTATAGATTTTTATCAAACATGTTCAACTTTCTCTCTCTTTTTTTTTTTTAAAGAGAGGGTGCAAATGAGTGAGGGCGGAGAGAGAGAGGGTGAGTGAGAATCCCACCAGGGGCAGAGAGAGAGAGAGAGAGAGAGAGAGAGAGTAATGGAGAAGCAGGGCTTACCAAAAGCAGGGCTCTTGTTCACTCGATGCAGGACTCGAACTCACAAACCATGAATCATGACCTGAGCCGAAGTCAGACACTTGACTGACTGAGCCACCCAAACGCCCCAAACACATTCAGCTCTTAAGTGTGAAGCTCCGTGAGAGAGCACGGGCTTTTGGGTGGCAGGTGTGGTGCTGAACCTAGTTTCTGTTCTCCAGTCTTGGTTTCCTTATCTGTGAACTTCACCGGGAGAATCCTAAGAATCTCCATCACTTTTCTTACACTTTGTTTTTAACTTAAACTGAAGTATAACATAAATATAGTAAAGTGCAGAACTATAGGAAAGTGTATAGTCAGTGAATTAAAAAAAATGTCCATCCGTGTGACAGTGACCCAGTTCAAGATCTAGAATGTTTCCACTACCCTAAGAGGCTCCCTCTCATCACTGCCCCACCCCCACCCCCAGAGACGATCACTATTCTAGCTTCTCTTGCCCTAAATCAGTTTGCCTGCTCTGGACCTTCATGTTGAGGAGCCCCATAGTCTGCGCTCCTTTGTGTCTGGCTTCTTTCCTTGGGCCCATGAGGGTCATTGGCTTGTGACCACTGGGCCCAGGAGCTCTTTCTCATGGCTGTGTGTTTCCTGTTATGTGAATACACCTTGGTCTGCCCTCCACTCGCCCGCTGATGGACGCCGGATCGGTTCCAGCCGTCAGCTGCTGTGAATACAGTTGCTGTGGACGTTCTTGGACGTGTCTTTGGACTGCCCATCCTCCTTCCTCTAACCAATGGCCTCACCCTGTAATTACAGAAAAATCCAGAGTAACCAGAGGATGTGTCGTCTTCCCCAAACCCCCAACACCTGCGCCCATATCATCTGCCTTTTCTTCTGCTAAAATGCAAAAAGTGCCCCCGTCCTGATGTTTAAAAGGCCAGCCTCTGTGTGTGGGTCCTAGACCCCCTCTCTTACTTTTGTGAGCACTTTGCTCCTCAAATTCCTCACCTCCTATATTATCACGGACCCCTTCTCTACTAGGTTATTCCAGTTGGCGTAGAAACTACTGTAATAGCTCCTGTTGATGAAACAAACAACCCTCCCCCTTCTCTAGATAACTCCCTGTAGAGCGAATCTTTGATCGTCTACCACGGCCGTCAGTGCTTCTTCACTTGCCAGTCCCTCTTCGGTTCTCTCCACTGGGCTGCCTCTCTGTTTAGCCTCCTCCCGAAGTAGCGCTTAGCCAAGCTACTGAAAGACCTTCCACATCTTGACAAAGCTAAAGGTCGATTTTCTGGTCAAAACTTACTAGGCTTCTCTGCAGAATTTGACATGAGCGACCTCTCTCCGATCTTCACCCAGCACCCGTCTTTCTTCTCCCTCATTGGGCCCTCCTTTCTTGGTCTCCTGTGTGTGGGCTCCTCGCCCAGTCCCATATCCTCCATCCTTACTCTCCCCAGGTGACCTCCTCGGGCCCCAGGCTTCCAGCACTTTCTATTGATGGAAGTTTCCTAAGCCCACACCCTCAGCTTAGGCCTCCCCACTCAGCTTCAGACTCGTAGGGCCTCTTGAACACTTGGCATCTCTACCTGGGTGTCCAGTTGGCACATTGAACTTGACGTGCCCTGAAAGGCTCTGGTGGATGACTATCCAACTGCTCAAGCCAAAAATCTAGGTGTCATCCTCAATCCTTTCCACCCCACGTCCGATCCACCAGGAAATCTGGTTGCCTTTGTCTCCAAGACAGACCCCAGGTCTGACCGCTTCTCACCGACTCCACTGTCGTGCCCTGGCGTAAGCTACCGTGCTCTCATCAGAAGCTTCCGGCTCGTCTCTCTTGTGGTCCGTCCCTCCTTCCCTGGGCAGCCAGCATGATCATTCTAAAGTATAAATCTGATTATGTTACTTCTCTCCTTAAGATTCTTCCCCCTCCCCTGTTCAAGTTTAAGAGAAACAACAAAAGAGCAAAAGGGATGCCCCTCTATTTTACACACCAGTCGGCCCGCCACCTAGCACCGCTCAGGCCGCGCTCTCCCAGCCCCTGCAGGAAGGGCCTGTCCTACCCCACACCACATCTGCACCGAATCTAAAGTCTTGTGTTTTAAGCATGACAATAGGACAAAAGAAGTTTTGTTTTCATGGCCACCCACTGCAGGCTGGCCCTAAAATGACCTAGCGTTCACCTCTGCTTAGAAAATTATTCTTTGCTCTTCTGGACAACAGGCTTGGGGGTATCGCTGCCTGGCTCCCCCCTCCCCCAGGCTTGTCAGTAAACCGGAAGCCCTGAGCTAGTCTCGGAGTCTCATCCACAGAGTGGCTGACAGGGAGGTCATTCACGTGATCTGCCCAAGGATTCCTTCATCATCAATGATAAAGAGGCCCCTGAATGAGATGTCTTCATCAGCCTTGAAGACTCCATCGTCCTGAGCGATGGTATGCTAGGGGTGTGATACCCGGGTAATGTTAGCGGGTCCCAGTCCCGGTGTGTGGATCCGTGCCAGGTGACAGAAACGAGAGTCTACTGAAACACCAATCACTCACAGTCGAGTTTCTTACATTCTCCTGTCCTGTCACTGAAAGCAAAGATCTCCATGGGGGATGCAAAGGTGAAGTCAAGAGGGTAGAAGAACACAGCGTATTTTCCTTATTTTCCTTTAAAGTCAGAGAGGCTGAGGCCCTTGAACTGGTCGTTTGGCATAATGGCCGTGGCTTTGAACTTGGGGGCAGGGTGCCCAGTTTTGGCATTTCCTGAAGCCATCTTGCTATCTGCACCTAACCACTCTCCAGCCCAGAGCCCGCCCCGCCACCTCCCCCTGTCATGGCACCCTAAGTTGAGTAGGGCAGGTCCCTGGTGGGGGGGATGAGGCAGAGGTGACGACCAGGGTGTGGGAGCGCTTCTCACCAGCTCTGAGAACAGAACACGCCAAAAACCAGTCAGGAGGAAGATGACCCTTAAAATTCTTTTTTGTTTTTAAATGTTTATTTTTGAGAGAGAGCAAGAGAGAGTGTGTGCATGAGCAGGGGAGGGACACAAAGTGAGAGTGAGAGAGAGAGAGAGAGAGAGAGAGAGAGAGAAAGGATCTGAAGCAGGCTCTGCCCTGACAGCAGAGAGCCTGATGCGGGGCTCAAACTCACCTAAGCTGAAGTCAGATGCTTAACTGAGCCACCCAGTCACCCCAATATTTTTGATTGGCTTTTCCACCACACATAGAATAAGCCTCAAAGTCTATACTGTGGCCCATGAGGCCTGGTGTGGCCTGGCCCCTGCTTGCCTCTCTGCCCCTCATCTTTCTCTCCTCTCCTCCTGGGTTCCTAGATTTCAGCCACACTGGCCTCCCTGCACCTCTGGAGCGTGCCACGCTCTTCCTTCCGGGGGCTCCCGTCCTTGCTCTTCCTTCCTGGATCTCAGCACAGCTGCCTCGCCCCCATCATTCCAGGCTCCACTCGACGCCCCCTCCCTGGGGTGGCCCTCCCCTTCCCGAGCCTCCCCTGGTCATCGTCTCCTGTAATATTTCACCTGATCTAATCCAGAGCATTTTCACTACCTGGAAGTACCTGATTTTGTGTCTTTGCTCATTACTGGGGTGAGTCTTCTCGCTAGAATATGAGCCCCTTGAGGGCAGGTGCTCTGTCCAGTTCCAGCCACTCTCTCCAGCACCGTGGACAAGGCCCGACCCACAGTTGCAGGGTTGACTGACTGCACGGTGGATGTGCCTGGTGGACAGGAGGCGGGGGAGGGCATGGCAGAGATCCTGGGGACAGGTGTGTGTCACAGGTCATCGGGTGGGTGATGTTCCTTAATGGGAAAAGTTGCTTCCACACGCACCTTCTCATGAGAGCTACACAGGAATCTTGCCAGACAGGTCAGGACTGACCTTGTGCTACTCAGAAAATGGTAGAAATTAAAGTTGGAAGGAAGCATGGGGGAACAACTCTAGTGATGGTGACAGCTGACCCTTGCTGGGCACTCTCCCGGTGCCGGCCACTGGAGAAGGCACGTTACGTGGCCAGGTCTGAGAATCCTTCATCCTTGCAGCCCCCTGCGGTACGATAGGCACAGGGAGGGCTGTTACCATCTGTTCTACGAGGAATTGGGGACTGAGAAGTTACGCACCTTGCCCAAGCTCACACAGCAGAACGAGGTAGAGGTGGGACTTGAACTCTGGCTGTCTGACTCTCGACTCTGGGCCTTTAACCATAGGGCTATACTGCCCAGGCTGACGTTTCCCCAAATTCAGTCATCAAATGGGTGTCATACCCACGTGCCCTTTCTAGGACTGCTTAGTTAATATTTTCTTTTTTTAAAAAAAGATTTGTTTTTAAGTTTATTTATTTTGAGAGAGAGAGAGAGCATGAAGAGGGAAGGGGCAGAGAGAGAGAGAGAGAGAGAGAGAGAGAGAGTCAGTCTCGAGCAGGCTCCCTACTGTCAGCACAGAGCCTGATGCAGGGTTTGATCCCGTGTACCATAAGATCATGACCTGAGCCAAAATCAAGAGTCAGATGCTCAACTGACTGAGCTGCCCAGGTGCCCCACTTAATTAATATTTTCTTTAATGGACTAACTTTTTTTTTTTAAATGTTTTTTATTTATTTTTGAGACAGAGAGAGACAGAGCATGAGCAGGGAGGGGCAGAGAGACATAGAATCGGAAGCAGGCTCCAGGCTCTGAGCTAGCTGTCAGCACAGAGCCCAATGCGGGGCTCGAACCCACGAATGTGAGATCGTGACCTGAGCTGAAGTCGGAGGCCCAACCGACTGAGCCACCAGGGGCCCTATTAATGGACTAACTTTAAAAGCAGAAATAATGCTTTGAAAAGGGGTTTTAAATTACAATGTGTGCTTGGGTATCGATTTTGGTGTGTATTTGGGGACTCCCACTGTGATGCCTCAGTGAGATTAAGTGACAGGTTGGGAGCACTCAGTGATAGAGCCAGAATGTCACCTCGTCAGCCAGGTCCCTGATGTACCACCCACCAGGGAGGTACCCAGTGTGAAGTTTAAGGAAGCCTCACTCTTAGGGGCTGACTCTGTACTTGCCTGGCCCCGAGAGCTGGAACCTCCTTAAGTTCTGTGGTATAAGCACACTGCTCCTGCCTGGGCGCTGGAATTTACCTTATTTCCCCCGCAATGGCTCCTCAAGCACCTCCCGCCCTATTGGGAGCCAGTCTGAACTCCCCTGGTTTTCTGAAATCTCAGGATTCTACTCAGGGCAGGCGGGTTTAGTCCTCTTTGGAAAGCCAAGCAGTGCAGGACCTGGAATCTGATCAGCCCCATTGCTTGTTGCTGTCACACGGTGTCACAAGTGGAAGACAGTTCCTGCCCAGCCTACCAGGGTGTGGCCCCTGCCGGGAAGAACCTTGGAGATCCGATCCCGCAGGGTCACAGAGGCTCTAAGAGGGAGAGTGGGTCTCTCTGGGGTCCGCCTCTTTGGTGTGCACCCACTTTTATTTTTGTTTATTTACTTTTGAGAGACAAAGAGAGGCAGAGCATGAGCGGGGGAGGGGCAGAGAGAGAGGGAGACACAGAACCTGAAGCAGGCTCCAGGCTCTGAGCTGTCAGCACGGAGCCCGATGTGGGGCTCGAACTCTTGGACCACGAGATCATGACCTGAGCCGAAGTTGGACGCTTAACTGACTGAGCCACCCAGGCAGCCACCGCACCCACTTTTTCGGCCATCATGTTCAAAGCATGCTCCCACCGCGTAGGTTGGCCGCCTTAGGGGAGAAGGCCAGTCTCTGTGCTGACATCAGCCTCCCCTCCCCACTGTCCTGTCCTTGTATTGACCCTAGACTCCCTTTCTTTGAGGTAGCTCTTTTAAAATTTTTAATGTTTATTTATTTATGAGAGAGAAAGAGACAGAACACGAGTGAGGAAGGGGCAGAGAGAGAGGGAGACATAGAATCTGAAGCAGACTCCAGGTTCTGAGCTGTCTGCACAGAGGCCAACATGGGGCTCGAACCCACGGACTTGCGAGATCATGACCTGAGCCGAAGTTGGACACTTAACTGACTGAGCCACTGAGAGGTGCCTCTATTTTTTTAATTGAAGTATAGTTGACACATGATGTTACATTAGCTGCAGGTGCGCAGTGAAGGGACAAGTCTGTACCGCTGTGCTCACCGCAAGTGTAGAAGCCATCGCGCCCATATGAGTCTACTATGATAGCACTAATTCCACTCTCTGTGCTGTGCCTTTTGTCCCCATGACTTACTCACCCCGTAATTGGAGGCCTGGACCTCCCACTCCCGTCCCCCCCTCCCCTCTGACCACCACTGTTTCATTCTCTGTCTTATGGGTCTGTTTCCGCTTTTGGTTTGTTTCTTTAGTCATTTGTTTTGTCTTTTAGATTCCACATATAAGTGAAATTACACGGTCCTCATCTTTTCCTGTCTGACTCCTTCCACTTCGCATGATACCCTCAAGCTCCACCCATGTTGTTGCAAACAGCAAGATCTCATGCTTTTCTTTTCTTTCTTTCTTTCTTTTTTTTGTGGCTGAGGAATATTCCACAGGCAGTTTACTTCCCGGAGGTTTGGTTGTCCCTTCTGGTCCCTCAGCCTCGGCCAGGGCCATGCCAGTGCACCCACTGGGCGTCCCGGACAATGCGTTCCGGGGTGCTGCTCCCAGAAGCCTGGGGGCCACAGATCCACCTTTCCTGCAGTAATCAGCTTTGTATTTGTCCCGGCAGTGTGTACTCTGGACTCACAGAAGGGTCATACTCCATTCCCCTAGAGAGATGGGTGCGCTAGGGACCCACATTTGCAAAGCCAAGAGGGCCACCAAGGAACAACAGGGTGTGGAAGGTCCGCTTCTCTGGGTCAAAAAAAATCACAACAAATCCTGAAACTTGCCTACTCCCCACTTCAGATAAGGAAACCAGGGCCCAGAGAGCACAGGCGCCTTCTCCAAAGCCACACAGCAGGTGTCTGGCCCTGCTTCCTGTTCCTCTCTACATCTGGTCCTGCTCTTGCGGGTGGAGCCCAGGGCCTGTGCACAGACCGATGGGCCTGCCCAGGACCGATGCCTCTGACGGCTCTTTGGGAATCCTCAGGTGAAGTTGCGGGAGCCGGTGCGGCCAGCATCATGTCCACCCTGACCGAGAAGGCCGTGGTGAAGAAGGAACTGCTGGACGATGTGGTCGGGAGAGACCACTACCGGGTCAACAACAAACACGATGACAAGTACTCGCCGCTGCCTCCCAGCAAAATCGTCCAGCGGGCGGAGGAGCTGGTGGGGCAGGAGCTGCCCTATTCGCTGCCCTGTGAGAACTGCGAGCACTTCGTGAACGAGCTGCGCTACGGGATCGCCCGCAGTGACCAGGTGCGTCCTCGGCCCGCGTCCCCGTCCCCAGGGGCCGGCCGTTCCCTCAGCTGACGGTGGCTGGGCGTCAGGCACAAAGAAGAGGAAACAGTAGAGGCCGCAATCCCTGGCCTCACGACGTCACACTCGGGGTGGGGACGAGGGTGGGGAGGCTGCACCGCAGACCAGGGTGCGTGCGCTGTGGCCCCGGATGTGAGCCGCGGCCGCGGTGGAATCCTGTGTTTTGAATAACACTCTTCTTCTTCTTCTTCTTTTTTAAGCTTATTTATTTATTTTGAGAGAGGGGAACGCGAGTGGGGGAGGGGCAGGGAGCTCGGGAGGGAGAATCCCAAGCAGGCTCCCTGCTGACTGTGCAGAGCTCGACGCGGGGCTCGAACTCAGGAATAGTGAGATCGTGACCTGAGCCGAAGTGGGGTGCACAACCGACTGAGCCACCCAGGCGCCCCCAGCACTGTTCTTCTTTTATCCACTTAGAACGTGGGTAGGAGTGGAAAAAATAAAAGCACATAGGAATTATCCTTTTCCCAGAAATAATTCTGGGGCTTCACGCAGAGGAGCTGTGTCGCCTAAGCAGCTGATTTTCTAGCGTCTAATAGAATTTCAGTTTGTCCACTTAAAAAAAAACCAACAAGGCGGATTTCTTCGCACTTCTGATGAGGGACAGTTGTTTTCTGTTTCATGCTATTCTGCTTGAAGACCCGTGTCTCCCGCCGCGTGGCCCTTTTCGTGATCAGAGCTCCCGTCATTGAGCGCGGAGCCCGGGCTCACCCAGCAGCCCCGCGGCTGGGAAGTCTCGGTGGTGCCGTCGTGCTGACTCTTTCCTCGGGTTGATCCCCGCCTCGCCTACCCTCCCTAAAATGTGCACTGTCAGCACTAACTAGAGACCCTTTTCTTGCACGTGATGATACTCTGATGCTGCCCAGAGCATGCTCACAGTGAGGCCATTGTGGTTTCCTTGATAAAGTCCCTTTTGTCTGAAGCCGCTGCCTCAGCATTTACCCTCAGTCCGTGAGGTTCTGTGGAGAACTGGGGGTGCGCTGTGCCTCCTGCCTGATCGGCAAACTGTTTCTCCCACCCGGACAAATCCGTTGAGCAGGGAAAACGCTGGGGACAAGTGCAGCTTCGTGCAGGCTCCCTAACAGAAGCACCGCTGTCACAAAGCCGTGCCTGATCTCCTCTAGGTGGAAGGCTAAAGACTGACCTGCAGTCAAACGTCAGGGCATTAGCCTCATCCGGACTCTGGCATTATGCCTTCTGGCTGCTGGGAACTGCGGCTCTGGGCACCACACTCGTGATGTAAGTGACACAGGTGTATTTCCTGACACCACACGCAGCTGTGTTGGCCCAGTATATGGTCCCTGGAGCGCCAAGATCTATATGTCTTTTTTATTTTATGTTTTTATTTATTATTGAGACAGAAACAGAGCATGGGTGGGGAGAGGCAGAGAGAGAAGGAGACACAGAATCAGAAGCAGGCTCCAGGTTCTGAGCGGTCAGCACAGAGCCCGAAGTGGGGCTCAAACCCATGAACTGTGAGATCATGACCTGAGCTGAAGTTGGATGCTTAACCAACTGAGCCAGCCACCCATGCACCCCAAGATCTATATATCTTTAACCATCGAAGACCTCCAAGTTCTGCTCTACAGGGGCCATGTAGGGGCTCTGGGGGCCACAGGACACAATCCAGGCTCCCTCTGGGCGTAGGTAGCAAGGGCAGTGTCGACTGTATATAGTTTTGGGTATCAGGTTCACATTTTCATCCTCTTTATGCCTGAGGTTTTTGGTACGTTGTCCTCATTGGACATCTTGATGTAAAAATGAGGATTAGGAACCTGTGTCTTTGCCGTCCTCCGTTCTGCTTCAACAGCTGGCTTGGTTCATGGGTGAGACTTCTCGGTCCCCGTGCGTGATACGCTTTCATGCTTTCATTGGGAAAAAGTACAGTTTTGTGGATTTGGGGCATTGTGCCTTCACTGGGGACAATGGCTGTGAGCTGAAGGGGGGGTTGGCTCTCCCTTCGCTTTGTCTCTGGAGCCGGTGCCCCCAGAGCGCCTGGAGGGCGCTGGGGATAGAGAGGCTGAACTTTCTCTCGAGGTTTCTTGCTGACTTGAATTGTTGCCACTGAGTTTTGTTACCTTCAGTATTGCTGCTGCACCTGATGAAACATGAAGGGCGGAACGGCAGCTGTGAGGACACTGTGGCTCAGAGGCTGGGAAAGAAGCCGGGAAAGGGCCACTGGCTACACCAGCTTTGCAGCCAGAGTGTACATTAGGGCAACTGACTTCTGTATTGGGGATGTTTTTTTTTTAAATATTTATTTATTTTGAGAGAGAGAGAGCAGGAGAGGGGCAGAGAAAGAGGGAAAGAGAGAGAATCCCAAGCAGGCTCTGCACTGACAGTGCGGGGTTCCAACCCAGGAACCATGAGATCATGACCTGAGCAGGAGCCAAGAGATGGATGTTCAACCAAATGAGCCCCCCAGGCGCCCCTGGGGGTGTTTTCTCAGCTTCGGAATGCATCCTCACCACTCGCTAATAGAGGCTTTTGATTGACACCGAAACTGAGGCTCTTGATGCCTGTGGAGCTCTGTGGCTACTGTTTTTCACTCAGCAGCAGACTGTTGGGGTCTCCAATTGTACAAGGAGAGTGCTGGGCGCAGCAAATGCACTTGAACGCTGAGGTAGGAGAAGAGCCAGCAACCCAGATCTAATTCCTGAAAGCTCATTGGAGGCAGACACAGTCCTGATGTCTGGAACACCAATAGCAAAAGCTGAGTACACGCTTAGCCACTTGAGACAAACCAGGTTGAAGATCAGAGGTGAGGGGCGCCTGGGGGGCTCAGTTGGTTAAGCATCAGGTCATGATCTCATGGTTTGTGGGTTTGAGCCCCGCGTCGGGCTCTGTGCTGACAGCTAGCTCAGAGCCTGGAGCCTGTCTTTGGATCCCGTGTCTCCCTCTCTCTCTGACCCTCCCCTGCTCACGCTGTCTCTCTCTGTCTCTCCAAAATAAATAAAAAACATAAAAAAAAAAAAGATCAGAAGTAAGGGGATTGTTTCCAACAAAGTGATGGATCTGAGCTCGGTGTGTGTGTGTGTGTGTGTGTGTGTGTGTGCGCGCGCGCGCGCGCACATGTGCGTAGGCGTGAGCTCTCAGTGGCCCCATCACAAAGCCAGACTATCACAACAGCAATCCGTTAATCACATGCTTCGGTTGGATCTGTGTCACACACAGTTGTCTGTGTGATGCGTCAGTGTCGTTTTCTCATGGCTGTTGGCTCGCATGTCTGCTTTGTCTTCCTGAAACGCCCGCGGTCTTCGCCCCACCTACGGGACGGCTTCCGCACCAGCTTCCTGCCTCTCAAGGCTTGGAGACATGGCGTCGGTCGGCATTTGAAGGCGGTGAGGAAAGGTTTGGTGTCACGTTTCCGGGCTAACGATGCTTGCCTCTATTGCTGTCTTTTGTTGTTGCTGTTGTTTTCTGGAAGTCTTTGAAATTTAATTTTTAATCTTTCAAAGTAATTCATGCATACAATTTCGAAAGACAACCAGGGCTCAGGGTGCCCTGCCCCACACCTCTCTATGCCTCCCCCTCCCACCCGGCAGCCACTCTTCCTTGAGTTTGGCATTTACCTATTTCTGAATTTCTTGTTTTATTTATTTATTTTTGAGAGAGAGAGAGAGAAAGAGAGAGAGAGAGACCGAGCACGAGTGGGGGAGGGGCAGAGAGAGAGGGAGACAGAATCTGAAGCAGGCTCCAGGCTCCAAGCTGTCAGCACAGGGCCGGATGTGGGACTTGAACTTACCAACCGCGAGATCATGACCTGAGCCGCAAGTCAGACAGTTAACCCACTGAGCTACCTGGGCGCCCTTATTTCTGAATTTCTAAACAACATATATGTACTACCATCTTTTTATTCAAAAAGACTTAGACATGCTCTTTTGACTTCTTGTATGCTCAGTGAACATTTTAAGCCATTATTCCCTCCCCTCCCACATTCTCTCAGTATAATTTCATATCCTATGTTTTTATTAAATTAATATTCAGTGTTTGTTTTATGCCCATGTAAATTTTACTTGCACCTGAGTGTTGTGATGTATTATGAATTTCCTTTGAGGAGGGAGGGGTCCATTTTAAAAAAATTATTTACAGACTTTTAAAAATTAAGTTTATTTATTTTGAGAGAGAGAGTGAGTGGGGGAGGGTCAGAGAAAGAGGAAGAGAGAGAGAGAGAGAGAGAGAGAGAGAGAGAGAGAGAGACTCCCAAGCAGGCTCTATGTCACAGCGTGGACCCCAACGTGGGGCTTGAACTCGGGAACTGTGAGATCATGACCTGAGCCAGAACCAGGAGTTGGACGCTTAACCAACTGAGCCACCCAGGCAACCCAGGGTTTCCTTACTTCTTGAAGATAATTACTATTTCCTTTCATTGCTTAGTTTTCCTCATACCTATTGTCAGTTCTCCCCACACTGTCTGATTAGCTCTCAGTACAGTTTTCCAGAAGGGAAATTGCGTCAAGTACTCTGTCAGTTCCAGGATGTTCCCTTTGGACACATCCATCCCTCAGATGGCCATTCTGCCATCAGTCCTGGTTGGCTCTTGGCTGACCGCGTGGTTTTACCCCAGGACTTCTCTTTGCCATCTTTCCTGAGGTTTCCTTTGCTTTTTCTCTTGGATTGAATTCTGTGGTTCCATGATCTCTTCATTTCTTATTTCTCTGACTTTCTCTTAACTTAGGTCAATCACGTCCCTCAGACGTTGCTTTAGGTTTGAAAGATGGTACGTGGAAAAACGGGGATGCCGGGCTCTCGAGTCGCACTACTCTCATGGGATAGGTTCCTGGATGAACTTCCTGTGGCTGTTGTAACAACTTACCACAAATTCAGTCGCTTAAACCAACCCAGAGTTACTGCCTTCCCGTTCTGGAGGTCAGAAGTCTGAAAATGGTTTCACCGGGCTAAAATCAGGGTGCCAGCAGGGCTGTGTTCTTTCCTGGAGATTCCAGGAGAGAATCTGTGTTCTTGCCTTTTCTGGCTTCTAGAGCCTTCCCTCCTTGGCTTGAAGCCCATCCTCCAGCTTCAAAATCAGCAATTGTTGGTTGAGCCTTTCTCACACGGATTCTTCTGAGTCTCTCTTCCACCTTCTAAGGAACTTTGTGATTACACTTTGGAGCCCACGTGGGTAATCCAGGATTATCTCCCCGTTTTAGGGTAAATTGATCAGCGACCTAATTCCATCTGCAGCTTAGTTCTCCTTTGCCGTGTAGCACAACATACTTCCAGGTCCCTGGAATCAGGACATGGACGTCTTCGGGGGGTCGCATCTCTGCCCCCTGGTTACTCTCTACAGCTGGCCCAAAGTTGGTGTCCCCGGGGCCTCCCCTCCCCGTCATTCAGGAGAAATTCTCTCTTATCCGGATTTGTACCTGAGTGCCCCCTCTTCTGAAGCTCATGTCTTCTTTCGTGATTTCCTCCCTTGTTCTGGTGGAAACTTCTTCCGCAGCTTCTTGAAAAAGGGTATATGGAAGGTACATTTTTGAAAACCCTGTATTTCCGATTTATTTTTTATTTTACCCTTGCACTTGATTCGATAGTTTGGATACAGAACTCTAGGTTAGAAATTGTTTTACTGTAGAATTTTGGAGGCAACGTTCCATTGCTCTTCTTGCTTCCTGCGTTGCTTTGGAGACATCTGGAGTTATCCCAATTCCTGATCTTTCCTCTGTTTCCTGCTTTTCTTCCCTGTTGTAGCATTTGTAGTATCTTTTCTTTACCCAGTTTTCATAAAAAAATTTTTTTTAATATTGAGAGAGAGAGAGATCACAGGGGAGAGGGGCAGAGGGAGATGGAGAGAGAATTCTAAGCAGGCTCCATGCTGAGCATGGAGCCCGAAGTGGGGCTTGATCCCACGACCCTGGAATCATGACCTGAGCTGAAATCAAGAGTCAGACGCTCAATTGACTGAGCCACCCAGGCACTTCTCTTTACCCAATTTTCTAAAATTTCACAGTAATATGTGTTGGTGTGGATCTACGTTTATCCATCAAGCTGGCCCTCAGAACCCCATTTCCACCTGAAAACATGCATCTCTAAGTCCTACTTAATTTTCATGAATTATTTCATTCTTGATCCTCCTCTGTGTTTCCTGTATTGTCTCTTCCTGGAACGTCTGTTATTCAGATATTGGCCTCCCCAGATTCTTCCCTATTGTTTCCTTTGGCTTCTGTTTTCTTTCTCTTCATCGTTTTGCTTTTTTTTTCCCCCCTGAGAAACTCCCTCAACTTTATCTTTTCAAACGTTCTATCGAGTCTGTCATTTCCATTGTGCTTTCGAAGAATTGTTTTTATTCTCTCATTATTCTATTATTTTTATAGCATCATGTCTTATTTATTGGATGCAATATGTCCTCTGATTCTCTAGTGATAATTTTTAAAAAGATGTTTTCTTTCCTTGATATGGTTTCTGGGCGCCTAGGTGGCTCATTTGGGTAAGCGTCCTACTCTTGATTTCAACTTGGGTCATGATCTCGTGGTTTGTGGGTTCGAGCCCCACCTCAGGCTCCATGCTGACAGTGAGGAGCCTGCTTGGCATTCTCTCTTTCCCTCTCTTTCTCTGTCCTTCCCCTGCCCTCTTTCTCTCAAAGTAAATAAACTTAAAAAAATAAACCTAATTATTTAAAAACTTAGGTATGGTTTCTGTTTTCCTGGATTGTTTTTTGTTGGTTTTGCTCTGGCTCCTGTTTCAGAGCCTTCTTCAGATGTCTGGTATTTTGGTCATGACTCAGGGTGAGAGGTTTCCTGCTGAATGGAAAGCCTGAGTGAACTGAGAAGGGACAGTGGCTTCCTGACTTTGAGTTTCACTTCTGGGTGACATTGGTGGACAGCTGGTTGGGGAATCTTCCTTATTGGTACCCTTTGTTTCTATCTGGGCTGGTCAGGTTCCCCAGGAAAGTTTTCCTGACTCTTGTGTGGTGGGTCAAGTTCTGGGAGTGGAGAGGGGCGGGAGGGCCAGGAGTCTCCCCTTAACGTGTTTATGGTCTCTCCATCTCTTGTTTTTGGCTTGATATTCACATCCTTCCGTGTGCTTCCGGATTCCCAGAAGGCCCCCAAGTCTTCTGTTTCACCCTCTGCAGGGAATAAACTTTCAGACTCCCGCAGTGGCAAGAGAGGGGTCCAGGGACCTAGCTGCAGTGCCCTCTCTCCTGTTTCCGGAGGTATTTGGCGTTGCCAATAGGTGACCTTTTCCGAGGATCCTGTTATATAATTCGGGTTGATCCTCAATTTTCCCCCTGCTGTCTTAGAACGTAGAGTTCCGTGGGTCCCCTGTGGAACTACGCCTCAAACATGTGCCTTATTTTACTCTTGGTTAAGGGTCAGGAGGGAGTGAAATTTGACACATGTTCACTTTTTACCCCGAAATCTACTCTGACTTTTGCAAAACTTTTCTTCCCCCTAGTACAAGCAGTACAAGTCCGTGGTTTTTTTTTTTTTTTAACATTTATTTATGTATTTATGAATTTTGTATTTATTTATTTATTTATTTTGAGAGACAGAGAGAGACAGATCATGAGCAGAGGAGGGGCAGAGAGAGAGGGATATGCAGAATTAGAAGCAAGCTCCGGGCTCTGAGCTGTCAGCACAGAGCCTGTCACGGGGCTTGAACCCACGAACTGTGAGATCATGACCTGAGCCAAAGTTGGACGCTCAACTGACTGAGCCCCCCGGGGGCCCCGAGCACTTCTAATAAAGCATCACATCGCTGCTGCTCGCGGTTGGGGGTTTATATAAGAACTCGTAGAGAGCATCTCTGGTCCTGGCAGCACCAGGCATGGGAGGGGGTTGGGCAGCCAGGCACAGGACAAGGGAGACAGGCAAGGTCCTTGCTCTTATGAAGGTCAAGGCTGGCATACTGACCATTCAATACCAGTTCCTGCCCCACTTCGCACTGGCTTCCAGGGCTCCCCGGTGGCTAGCCAGGATCACAGCGCCCCGGGCGTCACCACCCTGTGAAGGTTTATGTGCTTCAAATACCCACAGAGAGAATCGAGTCGCCCTTAGGCCCAAGTACATTCCTGGCCAGCTGGCCCTGCCCATCCGTTCTTTCCCCATCCAGCCCTCTTCCCCCCATTTCTCTGCCAATATCTGTTGCCTCCTGAGTTTGTCAAGTGGGCCAAGGGGCGTGTGAGTCTCCCCGAGCGGAGCTTTCTGTTGAATGTACAGACTGTACTCAGATTTCCGACACGGTCTGACCTCCCCTCCGCTCTCTTGCAGGTCAGAGATGCCTTCGTGATGGCTGGCGTCGCGGGCATGGGCTTGGCCGCCCTGGGCCTCATTGGAGTCATGTTCTCCAGAAACAAGCGGCAGAAGCAATAAGAAGGGACTGTCCCAGCAACGGTGACTATTGTACATTTAGGGGGCCTTGTAATTGGCGAGATTTCGGTTTGCAGATTTCATGCTGTTTGATGATAAGGCTTATTTTTGCAGGATCAAATAAAGCCCAGTAAGGGAGGTCTTTACTGGGGAAATGCAGCAAGAGTTGCCTGGTGTGAAGTGTGTCGAGGGCACAGCCAGGCCCTGTGCCTTGTGCCCTGGACCCTCTGGTGGTTTTCCCCCCCTTTCTCTTTGCCGGCTGCGTTCTTTACCTTGCAGCCAACAGGCCAGCCCCAGAGATCTCAAGTAACGGGCATTTTGGGTTGTGAGGAGCCAGGGAGATGGGCAGATGGACCTGACTGATCTGCAAGAACAGGACCCTTGGCCTAGAACTAGACCCAGGACGGCTTCTTCCAGAACCCAGCAGCTGGCATCTGGGGATGGTCAGTGGAGTAAAAGCCCAACCAAACCAAACCTCTGCCCTCGGGAAGCTCAGCACATGCTCTCCCAGATCTTGTGAAATCCTCCCTCACCTCCCTCTGCTCCCCACACCATCCCTCTGCCTGGTTGCTTCCAGCCCCCGGTGCTCCTCTTTCCTGTCCACTCGGGCTGGCCGCGTCCCCCGAGTCTCAGATCCTGCGCCCCCCCCCCCACAGCCTCCCTAGTCCCGCGGCCATCAGTTCCATGCTCCCCACCAACCATGGCCCTCAGCTTTCAAGCCTAGCGTCCCGCTTGGCCCGTCAGTTCTGCCGTGGGGACAAGTCACAGGGTTACCGGAGACCTTCCCGGGTGTGGCTGCCCCCTCACTGGTCTCCCTGGGGACAAGGCACCACCTTTCGTGGCTTGAGGTCTGCGGCTGCTGCTAGCAGACTTGACAGACGTTGGGAGAACATGGACTTGGCCGTTTCTCGGAAGGGGGGCTTTCGTGGCCTCCTCAGAGGTACTTTGCTGGGGCCAAATGGCCTTCCCTCCACAGGGCGAGGCTTCTCCATCTGGTTGCAAGTACGTCCTTTCGTCCGCCCCACTTGCCTGGACACCTTCACCCGTCGGACTCCCGGCTGGGACTTGCCCGTGGTTCCCTGCCAGCTCTCTGCCACCCAGATCCAGTCCCGGGATCGACTCCTGCCCATCCCCACCCCAGCATAGAGATGAGAGTAGTTTGCAGTTTTCTTGCTTTGTGTCTCAGCTCTGGTGATGTAACGTCTTGTCCCAGTTCTCAAGCTCCCCACTCGCAGGGTGGGTCCTCTCTCAGGCCCCCCCCCCCTCACATGGCCTGGCATGCTCATGGAGCGCAAACCTTCAGGCTTAACTATTGGGAAAAAAGGAATAAGGTAAGATACACACAGAAAATAAACCAAAGACACCCAGTTCCATTAAGAAATAAAAATTACATACAAAAGAGTGGGAAATGAGGGGCGCCTGGGTGGCTCAGTTGGTTAAGTGGCCAACTTCAGCTCAGGTCATGATCTCACAGTTCGTGAGTTCAAGCCCCACATCGGGCTCTGTGCTGACACCTCAGAGCCTGGAGCCTGCTTTGGATTCTGTGTCTCCCTCTCTTTCTGACCCTTCCCTGCCCATGCTCTGTCTTTCTCTCTCAAAAATAAATAAATGTTAAAAAATTTAAAAAACCACACAAGTTTCAAATACATTGATAATCACCAGAATTAACTGGCCAAGTAAGAGACACACCTTTCACTGGGTTAGAGAGCTAATACTGGGAATACAGTTGATAGCAGATACACTTAAAATATAAGGATACCAAGATTCAAATTCAGAGGATGAATATTGTACGTGACAGTTGGTCTGATGCCTGAAAAAAAAA
>PISW01014789.1:0-19607 GCA_004023785.1 Mungos mungo | reverse complement strand
GGGAAGGATGGAGGGAGGGAAGGATGGAGGGAGGGAAGGATGGAAGGATAGAGGGATGGAGGGATGGATGGAGGGATGGAGAGATGGAGGGAGGGATGGGTGGATGGCGGGATGGAGAGATGGAGGGAGGGATGGGTGGATAGAGGGATGGAGAGATGGATGGAGGGATGGATGGAGGGATGGGTGAATGGATGGATGGAGGGATGGGTGGATGGATGGATGGAGGGATGGGTGACACTACTGGCAACTAAGGAGCCCACACAAACCTGGGAAGTCGCCTCACTCATCTGTCCATTCAGCAAATACAGAAAGCCCTGTGCCAGGTGTGCGCTCTCACAACCACTCCCCGTCTTACCTTCTCCTCTGATCCAAGAGCCATGGGACCAAATCCCTTTCATCTTCTTCTAAGACCCTTGGGCAGCATCCCCTTATCCCACTGTCCCCTGGCATTTCCCCTGGGCCCCTTGTTTGCTCCCTGCAAGCCCAGGGCAGAGCTCACTCCTCTCATTTGCAAGCAGGGGCACCAAGGCCTAGAGGTGCGCAAGGCCACTGACACACCGCACAGCCGGGATGGAGCTCGCTCCCTTGCCCTGCAGCCGGGCCTCGGAAATATTAAACGGCTGCAGAAGGTTTCTCTGATATACAGATAGGTGGTCTGCACCCAGAACACTGCTCTCCGGGCCCTGAGTCACAAGGAACCAGGGCCTCATGCAGTCCCACCCCTTGGGGACCCCTGGCTCGGTTCTCCTGGGCCTACCTCTGCCCTGTGCCCATCTCCCCGAATCCTGAGAAGGCTGTGGGGCCAGGCCGGCACTGGCGGGGCCTCAGACAGGAAGTGGGAACAGAGTCTCACTTGACAGGTTGGCACACATACACTTTTACTCAGGCTGAAAGCCAGCTGGCAAAGGGCAATCATGAGGCTCTGGCTGAGGGCAGGGGCCTGGGGCTGACGCAAACATCCTGCAGTCAAGTCCAGCCAGGGCCTCTGCTTGCTGAGGGGACAGTCCTGGTGGCATCACCATTCATCCCAGAGCGGTTCTCCACCTGCCTGGGATCTCCCCCTACACCCTGTGGTCCAGAGCACTAAGCCAGGGATAGGCCCAAACCAGCATAATCATGCTTCCAATAGCCAAGCTCAGGATGGGCAGCATTTTCACAGACAGGCTGTGAAAAAACCCTGTATTCTCCCCAGTGCTATCTAGACCAGGCCAAGGCAGGGGTCAGGCCCATCTGGGACCCTGAGCCTTGCCCCCGGGGAAAGCTGGGTGGGAGGCCTGGTGCTCCCCCCCTCCTCATATAGACACCATAGACTTCACAGAGACCTCTAAAAGACAGAGTCTCCCTGCAACCGGCTCACAAGGTCTCAACAGCCCCGGGCCTAAAGAGTATTTAAAAAAAACACCCCCCCCCAAACCCTCCAAAGCTATAATAAATCACCAACACTTAACATCTAGAAGGTTTGTTGTTGTTGTTGTTGTTTTAATGAAAATCCCTGCTGCTAACTTTTCTTGGGGAGAGAAACCTTTGAGGATCTGGCTATACAGGGCCCACAGTCCTGCTTGATGACAGACAGAGCAGGGACAGCTACACCCAGATGATACAGATCCTTCTTCCGCCCTAGTCCTCACCGCTCCCTATTGCCCCCCACACTTGGCCTACTCCTCCCCAACTTGTCACCTTCCCGCCTGCTGTGATGTTCACACAGGACCCATCTCAAAGAGCAGCGAAGTCTGATCTGCGTTCCCGGGCTCAGCCATTCCCAGGGAACCTGATTTAGAATATCAAGTCCCGAGGGGCAGGACTCAAGACTTCCCACAGCTGTGCATGGTCGGTGGGAATGTCAAGGCATTCTGCTTTGCCGCCTCCGCTATGTAACTTTTACAAGACCTTACCAAAGCCACACCACCCGACTGATTCTGATCCAAAATCATGTGGTCATCATAGCCACCTGGCCCCAACTTCCCAGAGGCCCTCATTTCTCAGTTCCATGTGGTCAAGACATCATTGGAAAAGCCCTCTGATATCTGGGGTTTATTCTCAAGCTGGACTCTTAAGTGGTCTCCTGGGGTTGGCAGCCCCCTCTGCTGGTCTCTGTGTTTGGAACAGTGCCCCTGTGGTTCCAGAAGCATCCACAGAGAATGTGGGGAAGCTCTGGGTGGAGATAAGACCATGCTGAGACCAGGTTTCCCACTTTCAGGGCAAGTCACCTCACCTCTCTGGGCTTCTGGTTACCTCTCTGCAGTGGGAATATTCCTGCCCTTCCTGCCCAACAGAAATGTGAGAATCAAGTGGGATGCACTTTGCCAACTCCAAGCCCCCCGGGCAGGCATGTGGGGCCTCTCTGCTGTGCTCCACCCACCGATGGTCAGAGGAGAAGAGCTCAGAGGAGAGTCTTTGCTGGGACTGTCAAGGCCAAAAAGAGGGACTCAGGATAAGTGTTTTCCAGCCCAACACTAAACTAAGCACTTCCCGCTTGGGAAACCAGAAGTGTCTCTTGTGGATCCGTACAGAGCTTTATACTTTCTGAAGCCCCTCTCCCTGCCTCCTACCCGCTGCTTAACCTGGTCTTGGGCAGCAAAGTTTACAAAACAGCTTTGCTGACCATGATCTCATCTGTGTATGGCATCGCCCTCTTCCCTTTCTACATACATATATACACATAGCTACTTCCTATAGCTATGCCAGACCCTCATCCCCAGTTAAGTCAGGGTAGTCCTTGTTGGTTTTGACTTTCTGACTGCATAATGACAACCACAGCTTCCAACCCCTGAGGCTCACTTGGAAAGATTTTTCAGAACACACACACACACACACACACACACACACACACACACACACAGAGCCAAAAATCTTCCTGACTGAGCCAAATTAAATACAGAGAGCTCTAGTTATTTCCATACGCACAAAATGGACTCAAATAAAGCCGTTCTCTGTGGCAGGCTCCAGCAGACAGGGCTGGGCCAGGCCCCAGGGACGCCCGTGAGTGCCGGGTGGGAGGCACAGGCTCGGGAGGCTGGCTCTGGGACAAAGGGTGGGCAGAGGAGGAAGATGCACACTGTGCAGGCCTCACTGCCTCCAGCCCATCCTGCTGGCCGGAGCCAGGCGCACGCAGCGGTCTGGGAGCCTGGGACAGCCCTGCCCGGCTCTCCAGTCTCACCCCAGATCGGCACCCACAGGAAGCTTGCCTCTACCCTCCTCAACAGCCAGAAAGCACTTTGTAAAATGCAAATCGCTCAAGTCTTTTAAAGTATAAAATCTTTGTCGTGGTCCAAGCGTCTAAGATGGGCCCCTTCCCTCCCTTCCTCTATCCTCCCCTCCCACAGGCTCCCAGCCCACCTCCCAGCCTGCTGCCGCTCCAGCGGCCCCCACCTCCCCGCCGAGCTGTGGCTCTGCCGTGGGGTGACTCCCAGCCAGCTCAGGGATGTGCTGGCTGCTGTGCTGGTTCTCTCCCGCTGCTCCCCTGCCCCAGATGCTCGGTGCACCACGGCAGAGGGAGAAGAGCCCACGAGAGCCCACAGGACCTCTCTCCCATCCCCCCCGCCCCACCATCTGCCCACTGGACTCCTGCCCTCCCAAAACCTGAGCCTGCAGTAGAGCAGCACTCACCTGACTGGCCCCCATCTGCACACCAGAGCAGGCATGCAGAAAGGGTCTGGGGGAAAGATGAAGGCTCAGGGTAGGGAACACCAACCCCTCAACCTCCCACACCTGTCTGGCACAGGGCAGAAAGAGGCTGTGTGACCTTGGTAAGTGGCTTGGCTTCTCTGTGCCTCCATTTCTCAGCTGTAAAATGTGGGCACTGTCTATCTCACAGGCAAATGACAGAGCAGACACAAATCCTCAGGCTGGGGCCTGTCACCCGGACGTGCTGGGGGTAGCCGCTGTTATTACCACAGTATAGGATTGTTACTCCTCACGGTGCATGGGGGCCACGGGGCCCAAGGGAACTACTATAAGGCTGTGAGTGTGCAACGGTGGGAAGGAACCTTAAGCACACCCTTTGTTCAGAAGTGGGCCCTAGACCATTTGAGCCAACCCCAGCATCTGCATCTGACGACAGCAAGGGGTGAGCAGACAGGGCATGGCCACTGCTGAGAACAGGACTGAGGTGGGACTCGGGCCCATGGTCTGTTTTTTAACTACACTTGGTGGAGGGCCTGCTGTGTGCAAAGCACTGTGGAAGACGCTAGGGGTAGTATACACTCCTCAGAATATACCAGAATATTATCGAAACTAATATAGCTATTGCAACTAAAGTTTACCGAGCACCTGGTATGTGCCAGGCTGCAAAAGCAGCAGCATTAGAAGCAGCAGGTGGGAGAGACCGTGTTGGGAGAAGAGAAGAGGGCCTGGCAGGGGCCTAGGGAAGCCGGGAGCTAACGCAGTGTGGTGGGAGGACTGGAAGGGCCCCGTCTCTTAAGCCAGGAAAGAGCGCTCAGTGTCCAGGAGCCACCTGTCTTGGGACAAAGGCAGGTGCCAATGCCTGACTCTGCCACCAGGCAAGGGGCTAGGAGGGAAGCAGGCAGGGCCTAGTGGGTCACTCAGCACGGGGTCCCAGTGACGGCTAGAGCCTTGGGCACTCCTGACCTGATGCGAGCCCAGGAAAGCCCTGTCTGACGGGGACACACAAGCCTGGCCTCCCCTGGCCGCCTGTAGACACAAGGCCTCTGACACACACTTCTCCAAATGGGGCAGGTATCACTTGGTCTTCAAGGCTGGGAAACTGGCCGGGTCACCAGCCCACCCTGGGTCAACACAGCCAAGGGTTGTTTGGGGAACTCTACACCTCGTCCCAGGAACCCCCACCCCCCTCCACCAGCAACTGGACCTCTTCGCCTTCACACAATAGGTCCTTGATTAAAAACACTGAAATGTCTGGGACGTGCTTGGAAATAATCTGGGGGCGATGAAATACGATTGCCCGTAGGTGTCATTATACCATTCTCTCTACTTCTGTGTGTGTTTAAAATATTCCATAAGGAAAAGTTCAAAATAGTGCTAAGAGTCTGCTATCCACATCAAGGCCTTCCCTGGGCCATTTTGTCAACTCTTAAGTAGGAAAACAAAAACAAAATCCCGGTTCCTGCCCATTTAAATTACGGCTCTTAGAAAAGTCAATGGCCCCGAAGAAACACGGAGAGCTGGAGTTTGCGCGGCTGCACCTCCCCCGCTCCTTCCTCCTCTGGTAACAGCAGAGGAAAGAGCTGCTTCCCCAAACACTTCCTCTCCAACCTCCCTCCACACAGGACTAAGTGCACTCTGGGGTCCAGTCCAGGGCCTGGACAGGGGCACCATGGCAGGAATAGCAACTGTAGTCAATACCAATTAATAAGAACCATGGGAATGACCGGCATTTAGTGAGTACCTGCCACAAGCCCGGTGCCGTTCCAGCCCCTCCTTTCTCGTCACCTCCGTGGAGAGTCATCCCAGGGAATGTGGAGGACAGTTCTTACACCAGGATGACCTCCTGGGCCTGCCAAACCCTGCCGCTGGGATTCAAGGCCACTTTCCAGAGCTTCCAAGCGCCCTCTGTCCTCTGCAAAATGACAGAGCACCTATGCCCATCTGAGTGCCAAGGTCCAGTGGGGTCCTCCCGGTGCCTTCGCCCTCCACTACCCAGCATTCTCAGGTCCAGACTCCCCCTGCCCAGTGATGTCAGGGAGCAGGAAGATAAATGAACCAGAATACCAAATCCACTTTCTGGAGAGCTTGGACATTATTTTCATTTTTGCCTTGGTTTGCTTATCTGTAAAGTGGGAAAACCACCAGTTATATCATAAGGCTCTGGGGAGGTTCAAATAAGGTCAGTGTGTGTAAAATTCAAAGCCCACCAAAGTGTCAGACACTATCATTTTTATTCTGTGGCCTGTTCCAGCTCCAGTCTCAAATCTGTGCCCACTCCAGACCCATCAAAACCAGTTGTGGCTTTGCTCAAAGCCAGCGGAGCCCTTGTCCCTTTCTGACAGGCATGGTCTAGGCACCTGTCGTGTATGCGGCGCACAGCCACCTCTCCCTAGTGATCCCCACTTTGACAGATAAGATTCACAGAGGGGGCCACCTTGCCCTGGCCACTCATCCACAGAGGAGCAGAACAGGGACTCACGTCAAGTTCCTCCAGCCCAAATGCCACCCTCTTCCCACTGCAGCCAACTGCCTCCCTGGCTGGGGAGGGCAGAGCAGCACAACGCAGGACCCAAGGCCAGGCTCTGGAACTCTTAGCTGCATCAGGTGCCAGGAGCAGCCCTGAGGAAGACCAGATGCCAGTCTTGCTCTAAATACCAGATCTCAGCACAAGCCCCAGGCTGAGAAGTCCAGACGAAACCCTGCCCCACCTCAGGGCCACAGGCCTGGGGCATCGGCTTCAATGTCCCCACTCCTGAAGTGTCCCCAGGGGCCGTCTCCATCACCCAGGTGCAGACCATTTCCCTGTCCTAAGAAATCTTCACTCTAGTTGAGAGCCAAGCCACCTTTCTTTGCAATTTTTCAAATCCATGGGCAAAGCGGTTACCAAAACGTTTTGGACCATCCTCTCTCAGTGGACTACAAGCATATGCACAAGCCTATGGGCTTTCATCTCCTGTCACCAAGCCCGTGACCCACCTTGCATGTGAGCGGCACCACACCCTCGCATGACTCCCCGCAATGAGCACCCCATTCTTCCTTCTCACTCTTACCCCGGCCCTGTCTGTGGCCAAAAGGAGAGAAGATGCATTTCTGTCTGACAACATGAGTCCTACGGTCCAATTTCAGCACAGTCGGACTTGGCAGCCCTGATGTCACAGCTGAAAGCCAGCACCTCTCAAGTGTTACCTGTGTGTCATTTAAGCACTTCATGTTGATTAACTTGTTTAATCCTCACAAAAGTTCCATGGGCTCCTACTGTCCCCCATGTTTTATGAAGCGGGGAAACTGAGGCACAGGAAGCCCGAGGACCATGCCTGAGATCACTGAGAGTGTGAGGCACAGAGCTGGGGTTAGGGCTACAGCGGGCAGGACACAGAATCTGCTCCCCTAACACTGGGTTAAACATCCTCAGCAAACGACCACAAGCATCACGAAGCTCACCCCTCTTCACAGATGGGAAACTGAGGCCCAGAAAGGGGATGGGAAGAGGTGACTGGCACCAGGGCTTCCAGAGAGGCCGACTGCCAGTTAGAGCCAGCTCTGCCTAGGCCTCTGGAGGGAGAGAACCCTCCAAACTTAGCAGGAATCAGGAGAGACAGCAACAACTACAATGACTGTAATGAACATTTATTGAGCACGTACTGCATAATACTATAAGGCACAGGTTTGAGTGTTTCACATGTACTAACTCCTTGAACTCTTGCACCACCTAACCTCTCTGCCAGAAAAAGGAAAAGCAAATCCATTTGCTTCCATCTTTTACAACAGCCACCAGGAGAAAGTATTCATGTCGGTGGACAGATCTGGACTGGGCTTGGGCAACAGTGCAATTTGGGAGAACCTAAATGAGGAGGCTGTCTCCTAGCTGGGGATTCTTTCCAATTTTCCAGTTGATTAACAGTCCTTCTCCTCTGGTGTGGGAGCAAGTTCAGCAGCCCGAGTGCATGTGTGTCCTCTAATGATATCAAAGGCCCTGGCCTGGGGTTTCCTCACCACGCAAAAGCTGGTTGTGTTTGCTCTGGTCTTGCAGAGAGTCAGGGGACAGCTGGCTTTTGTCCCCAAGAGCCTGGTCCACACTAAGGCTAGCCTGGGGCAAGTGTGCTACCTTTAGAATGCACAAGTGTTCGGGACCAAAGGGCACAGTCTCAGAATCTGGCTGAAGTGTCTTGGGGAGCAGCTCTTGAGGTCTGAGGGGTCTGGCGAGACACCAGGAAAGTCCAGAGGGTTGTCCTCAAACTAGCCCGAGGCTGGGACATTTGGGAACATTTTGGAAATGCCGACACCAGGGAATACCAGACACACCTGTTCTGTGGCTTGGGAAAGATGCAAAGGGCTCCATTGTGACCCTGACATATTTTGTTAAAGGCTATTTAATCCCAGAGAAGGCAGGGCCTGACATAGGCCCCAAAGCCAGGCGGCCTGAGTTCAAATCCCAGCTCTACGGCTTTCTGGCCAGTGACCCTGGGCAAGTCACATAACCGTCCCCCAACTGTTCCCAAATGGGGACAGAAGCCCTTACTCATGAATTGCTTTGAAAATTAAATACTTCATGCAGAGCTGAATGGCAGCTGCTGCCATTATTATTATTACACTGACCTTTGAACAAAGAGGAAAAAACAGATGCAGTCATAGTTTCCCCATCCAGACAAATAAGGAGGGACCATTGCTACGCTTCTACGTCTGGGCCTTTGGTTCAGATTAGAATGTCAACATGTTAAGAAAGCTGCAAACCAAGGAAAGAAAATGAAAGGAATGGCCCTCTGCTCCAAGAAGCAGGGAAGCCATGGCTACGTTCAAATAAAGCATAAAAGTACATCAGAGTCAGTGCAGCTGGGACCATACCTTAGCCCCTCAAGGACAGAGGTCACACAAAAAACCACATAGCTCCAGAAACCACCAAAAAAGAAAAGCATGAGGAGCTACCTTCACTTGGTAGCCATTTCTCCAAACAGAAGAGGGAGTGATGACGCTGGTGTTGACAGCTCATTGGTTGGGCATCTAATAGGTGTGAGTCACTGGGCCAAGCTGTATGGCCCCTCCGGGGAGGTATTTCTCAGCCCCATTTCATGGATGAGAAAATCGAGGCTCAGACAGGGGAGGCAATAGAACTGAAGCCATACAGCTGGGAAGAGGCAGAGTTGGTTTTGTGTGACCCCAAGGCCTGTGTTCTGTGACACGTGATTTCAAATCATGAATATTGGTTCCTTTACATCTAGCCCTGGGCCCGGCACAAAGTAGGTGCTCAGTAGCTGGGGAGTGAATAAAGGAACTAGGAAAGTGCAACCGTGGGTCATGTACACCTCTCCTGAGAACAAAGCACCTCCAAAGCAGGAGAGCATGTGGGTGCATTCATTCACAGATGCCTGGCTGTGCCTACCACTTAGCCACAGGTGTCAGAACACACAGCCCCAGGGTTTAAAGGGGCACTTGCCTGACTAGGGGTACAGCCACAGCAGCGAGAAGAGTGTCAGGTCCAGGTGGCACCACGCCATGTTTTCCATCATAATCCCCATCCATTGCTTCCCAGCAGCAGCTCAGAGAGGGTGAGCAGCCAGATTCTCTAAGGCTGCACCAATTAATTCTTCAAGAGTCTTAATGGCCTTTAAACTCATTATGGTTTGTTTTTGAGGACGAATGATAAGTCACAGTCAACAGCCTTTGAGCATCCTCACCCCACTGCACAAACACACACGCTTCTGGACCCGAGGGACCTGGGCCACCTCTGTGGGGCTCTCTCCCAGGCTTCTGGCCTTGTGCAAGCCCCCTGGGTGGCTGTTCCACCCGTCCTCACATTCAGAGGAAATTTACAAAAGGGGAAGGAAGAGACTCCCACAGGTCACTGGCAGTGGGAGGAACAGAGGGCTGAGTTGGACAATCGAAGTTGGGACTGGAGGCCTGGGGCCGACCAGCACTGCCAGGGCTGTCGGGCACAACCTCAAGCATCTCTGTGAAGCAGGGCATCACTCCCTTCCACGGAGGGGAAACTGAGGCTCAGAGGGATGTGGTAACTTGCATAACATCACAAAGCTGAGATGGGATTTGAAACAAAGTCTGTTGTCCTCCCTGAGCCGTTCTTTGCTGATGCCCTGAGCTGCTCTGGACCCACACATTCTCCTGGCAAACTCAGATACCTTGTTCCGCAGAGTCCAGTCAGATAACACCCGCATAACCGCGCGCGTGTGCATGTGCGTGTGCACGCACACGCGCGCGCACACACACACACACCCTGAGCTCCTGGAGCCGGGGGAGCCCTGCTCAATCCCTTCCAGAAACACCTATTTGCCCAGTCATCACACTGTTTCACTGTGCAGCTGTCAGTTCTGTCCATGTTTTTGATCTGAAGCTGTGTAAATATTAGCACAGCTAGTTCATAGTCCGACTTCCTTGAGCAAAAGCCTGAAACTCCTGGCAGAGGCTGGCAGGGGCCTTCCAGAGGCCCTCCATCAGAACATCTGGCCTCTACTCCAGGATACTCTTGTAATATTCTGGTCAAGCCGCCAGGTTCCCTATCTGAATGTGCCCATTTAGAAAGGGAGGATAAGGAGAGGCCTGGGCTGGAAAGACTGTCTGGGATCTGTTACAGACTGGGGCTCGGGGGGAGGTTCTCCTGAGGTCTCTGGAGCATGGTGGCTCCTTTCTGGGTCCAGGACCTGGCCTGATTTGTCCCTCCCAGCCCATCCACTTCCTTCCGAGCCACATACCAGGCACTAGGGAGCAGTGATCCACCTGCTCTGAGGCCGAAGGCTGAACTTTGGGCTGTGCCCGACCAGAGCTCCTCAATCTCCAGGACACCTGGTTTGAGCTCTGAGGCTGGGGGAGTAGCAGTTCATCACCAACCCTGATGACAAAAGGACAAAAGCAGGCTTCCCTGCAGCTAGAAGATTCAGATTGGATACAAAGAAGGACTTTCAATAAGAAAGGATGCAGGACCGAGAAATATACGAAAGTGATGGCTATGGGCATCCCAACTGGAAGGGTAACACTGGGCATCCCAACTGGAAGGGTGAAACTGGGGAGGGTGACACTAAAGTACCCCTAGAGGAGGGGCACCAGTGAAACCCTCTCTCAGCTGGGAGCACAGGAAGAGGTGTAGCCTGCAGAGCATGCCGACTGTGTCCCTACTAGTCTACTAGTGCCAGGGTTTCACTCACAAATACCAAGTTTCACTCACTGCTGTGTCCCCAGTGCCTAGACAGGAAATGCTCACAGCAGGTCCGACAAACCACAGAGCCAGGGTGCTGACAAGAGTTAACACACTCGACCTCAGCTTGCTCTCCTGCGACGTGGAGGTGCCGGAGCCACAAGGACAAGAATGCAAATGCAATCCTGGGTGGGACAGCTGCGTAAGGCAGTGGCACGTGTGGGATATGAATATCGTGACCCCCATTCTCGGGCTGATGCCACCAATTCTAGACAGCTGGCCCTGCAGCTGCAGCTCACTCAGTCTCCCAGACACGAGAAGTGCCGGGTTCCCAAGAACGGAACCCCCACAACCACACATGGAGGCTTCAGGCCCAGAGTCCCAGGCCCCTGGGGTGAGGAGGGGGCAGAGGGGAACACATGCATGTTCTTGGTGCAACTGCCAGACACACACTGCAGAATTTTTGAACTCCGAGATCAAACGGCTGCAGGTGGGCTCCTCCACAACCCCCAAGGGGCCTGGCGCAAGCCAAGTCAACTTGTCAACAAATCCTCTCGGCTCCTCCGAGGGGCCTGCTCAGGGGGGCAGCTGTGCTGGCCAGCGGAGCAAGGAAATCGATATTCTGAGCACATACACACTCTCTCTTTCTCCCTCTCTCCATAAATACGGGCCCTTGGACACTCAGGCAGCCGCCCACAGGCCCCAAAGCAGAAAAGGGTTGGTGTCTGGGATAGGAATTTATTCCCCCGACCCCACAAAGACTTCATCCCCGAGAGCACCAGGCGCACATAAACGTGAACACCCAATCAGCCCCTCGTTGCCGCCCTCAACACGACAGCAGCAGCCGCACAGATCTCAGGATCTCAGAAACGCCCCCCTCCCCTGCCCCGCGCGCGCTCCTGGGTGGCCCGGGGGAAGCACACCTGGGCCACCTGCGCGCAGTGTCGCACACACTTGCCCAGGGTCTCCCTGACAGCGCTCACGTGACCCTGGAGACAGGCCCGGGGTCTCGCATAACTAGGCCCGCGGGGAGACTCCCTGGCCGGCTGCCTCCAACTCACAAACTCCAGTCCTCTCGCTCTCACCTGGCACCGGGTATCCACTCCAATCAATTTCTCCCACCGAAACTCACCCCCACACAAGCTCCCATCCCAATAGTCACTCGCCAGTGAGTGCGTGCGTGCACGCAAGCGCGCGCGCGCGCACACACACACACACACACACACACTCCTGTCCTGACACCATCTCTTTTTCTCACAAGCACAAACTCAGGTCCCCGGTCCGGGTGCACACACATCAATACAGCCTCACTCCACCTTGTCAGCCCTCCTCCATCCCTCGCACACAGGCACTCATCACACACATCCTGACAGTCTCACGCACTCCACGGCACATCCATCCCCGCAGCCTCTCTGGCACACACACTTAGAGCCCCGACAGCTCTACAAACCAATGCACAACAAGGCACCCGGCTCTCTCCACAAACCCACAACATACTGCACACAACTGTGCAATGGCTGGGAGCTGCTGGCACCCCCACCCCGCCCTGCCGGCCCAGGTCCGTGCAGCTCCTCCCCGGAGCTCTCTCGTCCGAGGCCCGGCGCTCAGACCCCTCCACCCACCCCGACCCCCGGCCTCCACCCCGCCCGGGGCCCTTACCCGCTGTCAAGCTCCAGCTCCAGCAAGGATTGGGTCCGCTCCGAGTTGCAGTGCAGGCACCACATGGCGGCCGCGGCGGGAGCTGACGGGGCCGGGCGCCCGGGACCCAGGCCCCGCCGAGGGCTGCCGACTCCCGCCGGGGCGGCGGGATCCCGGGGCGAACACCCGACCACCCGGACACCTGACCACACACCACGCGACCACCTCGGGTCACCCAGACCAGTGCCCGCCGGCTCCCGCTACTCCCGGCCGCAAGTCCGAGCTCCCAGACCAGCCAAGCCCGCCCCTCCACCACTACACAGCCGCCGCCACCCGCCCGCCTGGCGCAGAGCGAGGCCCGGCCGGAGGAATGTGGCCCGGGAGGGGGCGGGGCCAGGGGCGGGACCAGAGGCTGGACTGAGTTGGGGGCGGGGCCGCGCGGAGCCTCGTGGGGGAGCGAGAGGGCGGGGCTGCACGCGAGGGGCGGGGGGAAACGGAGCAGGGCTTCTCACAGGGGCGGGGCAAGCAGAGCCAAGTTGGGAGGAGCGCAGGAGCGAGATTCTCCCGCGGAGGCATTCCTGTACCTTTTCTGGGAAGGCTGTGCACTCTCTCCAAAACAGAGTCCCCAGACGTGTAATCACAGCAAATATAAAACCCATACCAACCAACTGTAGCCTACCCTGCTGACGGCGTCAATCTCTGCCAATCCTGGCTTTGGCCTCAGTTTATAAATAATGAGGTCTTTGCTCCCCAGAAGGTGTGGTTCAGGGATTCAGATGCTGGGCCCCGTCCTGAGGCTGGGGACACCCATTTGGGGACTTTTTGGTGAGACTCTGATGAAAGCAGCTTCTTTGTCCCTAAGCCTACCCAACCTCCTGCCATTCCCTCACCCAGAGACAACTTTCAGATCCTTTCCACCCATGGCAGGTTTAATTCGCTTTTAGAGCTCTTTACCTATATTTGCTTCTCAAGACACCGTGATGAAGGTGGAGCTATGAGTTGCCCCATTTTCCGGAAAAGGAAATTGAGGCTTCTTACCTTCCTCTTCCAGGCTGCTCAGCTCTCCTCACTATAAGCAGTCATGGCTTGCTGTTCTCACTTTGCATATTTACTTGTTTATGGCCTGTCCTTGGGCTTCATGAAGGCAAGCATAGTGCCCAGAACCCACACTTGTGGAATGCCTAAATGGGGTTGGGAGACATCAAGCAGCCATGGTCATAATCAAAACCCCACCTGCCCCACCTGCAAATCCACCTCCTGGAGGGCCAGGCAGCTGACAGTTCTGCGGGAGTTGGGAAGCTATAGGAAGCCACTAATGCAGGGACATCATCTGGTGCCTTTCTGAAGCTTTCATTTGGAGGGAGGGGGTGCAAAAAGCCTAATAATGAGTGTTATTCCCAGATGGGGAAAGTGGGGTGGGGTGGGGGACAGTGAAGGAAGAGGGCTGGGCTGGCCCAGCTTGCAGCACAAGCAAAGGCCACCTCTAGACCCAGTTTAGTGTAGCAGGATTCCCAGGCAACAGGCTGAGTGGGAATGCAGTGCCCCTCACAGCCCATCTCCCATATCTTCTCTTCACTTCTGATGTTGTCTTTGTGACACTGAAAATAAAGACTAAGGATGGGAGAAAATAATTGCAAATCACATATCTGATAAGGGTCTAGTTTCCATGCCATATAAAGAACTCTTGTAACTCAACAATAAAAAGGCAAATAACTTGATTTAAAAAAATGGGCGAAGGATCTGAATAGGCATTTCTACAGAGAAGATATATGAAGGGCCAATAAACACATGAAAAGATGCTGAACATCACCAGTTATCAGGGAAATGCCAATCAAAACCACAATGAGCTATCACCTCCTACCCACCAAAATGGTTAGAATCAGGAAGATGGATGGAATCAGGAAGATGGACAAAAGGACCTACATGCAAAGGTTCTGGAAGGAGAAGACTACTGAGACACGCTACTCAGACTGCTACCACATCCAGCATCCTGGCTGGGGGAGGAGGGAGTTAGAACGGGATAGGGTTGAAATAGTCCACTTAGGGGTGGTGGAAAACCCCCACCCCAGCTTGAACAGCCCTCTAAAAATAGGCTGCAATAAATGGAGCCAAGAGAATTCCCCCAGCCCAGCTGCTGGAGCACTCCAGACACAGGCTCCAACAGCCTCACGACCTGGATTTTCCAAGAATTCCAGGCACTTGTCCAGACCCATGGCCTAGCCGCCTGCCAGGATGGTCTTGGCGACATGGTTCCGGCTGGGATTTAGAAGAAGGGGGTTGCATTTCCCCTTTAGTATTTGGAATACCAGAGGATGGAGTCCTTGGAAACCAGATGCCTCTTAATTCTCTTGTTTTGTTTTATCTTCCTACAAAGTGTGCTTTTTGCTTCTGCTCTGTTAACTGCCTCACAGATTAATAATTTAGGGACTCATGAGGTGAGTGAAAAAGTTCCAGTGTGGAGAGGCAGAGAAAGCCAATTTTTCTACTAAAATGACTAGACTGGGCAGATTTCTTACATATTCCATTTGGGCAAATTGCTTAGCCTTCCGAGTTGCAGTTTCTCAGCTGCAAAGTGTGGTTCATGGACCATATGTACCCTGGCGAATTCTCCTTGCTGTTTAATTTAATTTAGGAAGCATTTATTAGTGCTTACTCTGTGCCTGTCATCTGAAGCCTCAATGGGAGACACTGATGTAACAAGTGTCCCCCAGTATGATGTTAAGATAATCTGGAAGAAGAGCCTGTAACTCTGTCCCACAAGAGGCTTCCAAGATGAAGGGACTTTGGGGCTAGGCCTTGAGGAATGAGTAGGAGGGTGATAGGGCCATATACAGGGTATAGGATTCAAGAAAGTCGTGGAAATGTTTAGTTCCACTGTACTGTCCTAGGTTGCAGTCCTGTTTCACATGCCATGATCTGACTCCATCCAGATCCCCCTGGCTTCTGACAGCCTCCTGTCTCCTAGAGCCTCCCCACTGTCCTTCCATCAGACATGTATGGCCTTGTCACCCCAAAGCCAACCTCTACGGTCCAGCTCATGGCTAAGACCTTGGGTTTCGGCTTTCACTGTCACTTCTCCAAGAAGGCCACCCTAACCAGCCCCTAGTCCAAGTTAGAAACACCTCTTCCACACTCTCAGGTTTATTCTGCACCTGCTCTCCATCACACCAATGAGCTGGATTGCCATGGCCAGTCCTCCCTCCTGCCTCCTACAGGGCCTGGGACACAGAGGTGCTGAGCAGTTGAATTAATCCAGCCTAAGAGTCAAATCCGGTCTGCTGCCTTTTAAAATAAAGGTATTTTTTTAAGTTTATTCATTTATTTATTTTGAGAGAAAGAGAAAGAGAAAGAGCATGAGCGGGAAAGGGGAAGAGAAAGAGGCAAAGAGAATCCCAAGCAGGCTCCCTGCTGTCAGTGCAGAGCCCGATGTGGGGTTTGAATTCACATACCATGAAATGATCTGAGCTGAGGTTGGATACTTAGCCAATGGAGCCACCCAGGCACCCCTAAGATAAAGTTTTATTGGAATATGGTCACACTCATTCACTTACATATGATCTACTATACTTTTGTGCTACAACAACGAAGCTGAATAGTTACAATGGAGATATGTGGCCTACAGAGCCCATCTAGCCTTCCACAGAAAAAGTTTGTCTACTGTGAAATAAATGGAGCCCTTCTGAGGGAGTTTCATGTTGGCACCAGCTACCTTGCCTATCCAGCCCGACCTCCAGGGCCATGCCATAGCCTGGAAGAGAAGCCAAATATGGGGGAAGGTGGTGATTAAAACTTTAGGGCCTGGCCAGGTGACCTTCTGACAAGATGGCCACATGATGGGATGATTTGCTGCTACAAATGATGCTTACAGAGCTCCTTGCCCGTGTGTATGAAGACTTAGGTCCAGTGATATTCGTTCTTTGTAACACAGAACAAAGGAGGAGGAGACTTGCAATGTCCCTCCATGGGGACCGGTTAAGTACCCTGCAATATGCCCGCCAGTGGAGTCCTACGTTAGCAAGACGGCGGAAGGACCAAACACAGGATCTGATCTGAGATGTTACACCATGATTTAAAGTCCAGAAAACCGTGATATGTATTAACAATAAAATATATAGAACACTAGTGTGGTTAGATAGCATGATATGATCGTAAACTATTAAAGAAGATCCAAGAAACATGTACCAGTGGCTGCCTCTGGGAAAGGAAACTGGGGTTTCCAGAGATTCCTGGAGATGGGCCTCTGCCCTCTAAGCCTTGTTGGGACATGGCGGGAAGGAGAAAGGAGGGCTTTTCACACTATGTCCTCCCCCCCCCATTTTTAAAATTTACATTCAAGTTCGTTAACATATAATGCAATAGTGATTTCAGGAGTAGAATCGAGTGATTCGTCCCCTTATGCCCTTTTATAGTTTTCAAAATGTTAAACAAGTGTTTGTTACCTTAAAAAAGAAAGCCAGTGCAATACAGAAATCAATACAAGTCATGGCAACCCACGGGTCTGGAGACGTGTGGGAGACCCTAAAGCCCTCCAGAGCCAGTCCTCAAAGACCCCAAGTTCCATACTGTGCTGAGGCCACCTCTCAGGCCACTCTGGGTTCCTTGTCCTTTGAGTAGGTGGTGTCTTACTGCCAGCCATGAAAAGCAACTGGAGGTACACCATAGCCCTCTTGCGGCCCCCTCGGTGCCCATGGATCACGAATCTGCTGCTCTTTTTAACACTGAACTTCCCTAACTCCCAGCCAGAGTGCTGGGTCTAGAAGGATGTTCTGTGTCATCCCTCTGGCACAAGCCCTCATTTTCCAGATGGGAAAACTGAGGTCCAGAGTGATGAAGGGATGTGCCCTGGGGTGTGTGGCCAGGTACTACTAGAGACAGAGACGCGGTGCCCCACGGCCAGCGTGGCGCAGCAGGGCTCATACAGCCCGGCATTCAGCCCGGGTGCGAGAGTTGTGGGTTCTGTACAGAGCAGAACTCATTCATCAGAGGATCGGATGCTGTGGGAAACCAGAGATAGCACAGGATGCAGAATTGTGCAGTGTGATCTCGGAGAAGCCAGTCAGCCCCCCAGGGGAGAAAATCTCCAGATCAATCAAGGTGCCAAGTTGCTTTTGAAATTTCTACCATTTTTCACTGGTTATCATTGAGTCCCTGACTCTTTACAGCCTCATCCCCAGCAACCTAGCTACGATACAGCTCCTCCCAGAACGCACCAGGCACTCTTCTGTTCCAGTGGCTTTGTTTATGCTGTCCCCACTTCCTGTCCCACATCTTCATCTGCTTGGCAACTTGAGACTTAATCATCAAGAGTCAGCCCAAATATCACCTTCCCTGTGCCCCATATCCCAGGTGGGGAGAAAGCCCCCCAACTAGACTGTGGGCACCTTGGAAACAGGGACAGTGGCTCTCCACCCACTCTCCTGGGGGTGGGTTCAGACACTGCCACATGACTAGCTACCAGTGGAGTTGAGTCCCCACCATAAACCCTCAGTGATACTTCGGTTCGCCAAGACCTGGCCCACCACAGGTGAGGTTCAAGTGGCTTTAATGTTAGCATAGCCTAGAACTTCAGGGCTGGAAAGAGTCACCATTACCCAGTGCTGCCTGACTACTGGGTGAGGAGCCTAAGCCTAGGGAGGGGGGAGCACTTCCCCAAGTCACTCTGGGGCACAGCCAAGAACTGGTCATCTGACTTCCTCTCCATGGCTCCTTCCCTCCTGCCCTGACAAAGCAAACCACAGTCAGGGAACCACTGTGGTTTGAGGTGTAAGGAGGCTGTTTTCCTGTGGACTTTAAATGAACAATAAAAATTAGGTGCAGTTCTATTATGCCAATGGTTGACAAATGGATTAGCATGGGCTGTGAGGGCATGGGAAGGATCCTTAGGGAGAGGTTGTGATAAAGGACTGAATGGTTAGGACACAGGGTCAGATGCAAGGAGAAATAAAACCTCATGCCCATAGAGGATGGCTCTGTAGGAGCTCTGAAAAACTCAGCATGTGCTCAGTGACTGACAATGTGAACCAAACAGCTGGGAATGATCACCTCCTTCAAGAGGCCCTCCTAGCCTGGATTCCCAGAACAATCCATGCTTCTTGGTCCCGAGTGCCCACTAGAACCGCTGCCAGAGGGTGGGTGATATTTGTGGTAAAAGTGAAGGAAGGTGGTGGTGGTGGCCGTGGGTCACAAGGTGCTAAAAAATGCATCCCTCGGTCTGGCCACTCACCTGGGCACACTCCATCCCTCCTGGTCCCTCTGGTGGGACCAGCCAGGTGAGCTGGGCTGCCTGGCCCAGAGGCCAGGGGGCAGGGCCTGGGGAAAACAGACCTGTAGCTTCTAAGTGCAGCTACTTCAATTATGGGTCTCTTTTCAAGTGGATGGGAAATGGCCATTTGCCAGTCTTGTCACACAACTCAAAGGCTTGACGACACCAGGAAGAAATTTAGAAGCAAAGATCTGAGCTGCTATTTCACCAGTGAAGGGCTCTTCCCTGACCCTACACTGACCCCCACATCACACTGTGTGTGCATCCCACTTCCCATCAGGCAGCTGTGCCAGTCCCTGGATACCATCAAAAGTGACCCCACCTCAGGCCCTCACATTCATCCCTCCTTTCCCTGGCTGATGGCACAAGGAAGTCCCTGCCAGATCCTCAAGGATAGAGGAATGGGATGTGCGATGCTTATGCTCAGTGAGTCAGCTTTCCCTTGGGGACAGCTCTGGGAAAATGACTCTGGGCCTCTCTCTGACCACTCTCTGTACCTGACATTGTCAGAGTCCAGCTCCAGCAGGTCCAGGGCTCCCTAAAGGATGGACGGTATCGGTGAAAGGGAGAGTGAGCACTGGTGCTCAAGCAAAAATCATTGAGTGGGGGGTAGACATTGGTCGCTACCTGAAGTCGGGAGGCCTTGCAAACCCGCCTTACCTCACAAGATTTCTCGACTTAAGTGAGTTCAGAAAATGGCTTCCAACATGAGATGGAGCCCAGGCCACCATGGTCCTCCGCTCCAGCCTGTGAAAGGAGGCAGCCTTGTGGCCAGTGGGCCTGGACATACATCCCAGCTCCCAGCCCCCAGCCCCCTAATGTGAGCTTGGACGAGTCACTCAGATCCCGGGGGGCTCTGCAGATTCACCTGTATACCATCCTTACAGGAGTGTCGGGGGGGCTTGCCAGGAACACCCATAATTGCCTTTCCAGGCAACTCGT
>PISW01014788.1:0-19615 GCA_004023785.1 Mungos mungo | reverse complement strand
CTTAACCAACTGAGCCACCCAGGCGCCCCTAAGAAAAACATTTTTACAAAGATACAGCTTACTTCGTCCTGGAGTCCTGGAAGAAATCCTGGATTCTGGATCTGCACTCGTGTTCTACAAACCCCAGAATGAAGTATAAAACCTCCAGGTGTGTATTGGTAGCAATCAGTAATGGTACGTAGCAAGTTAGCAGAGGGATAAATGTGAGTGTGGGTATTTGGGAAATAACCCAAGCTCTTCCTTTGATAATCCACCTGGTGTGTGCATAGCCTGTGATTTTGTTACCCAGTCTACCCTGGGCATGAGAAACTCAAATCTTTGCTGCTGCGCCTTGCCTTACTTCGTTCCACCTCTAGGGGGCAGTATCAGCTGTTGCTTTAGGCTGCTTTTGCAGCCTGCTGAATGCAGAGCATTTTTTGTTCCTATTTTGAGGATAGGCAGACACCTGTTATGTTAGCAAGAACAGTAAAAAGGAAGCTCGGAACTGTACTTTTCCATTCAACTAATATGCATGAAGGACTTACCACACGGCTCGGGAACATAAAGGAGAGAGTCACTAGAACAGAGGAGTTGGCACTTGGGCTGGGTTTTGAGGGCAGAATAGGAGTTTTGTCCTTTGAGATACATTTGGATCATTGGGAACATTCCTTAAGGTATCATTTTAATACTCTGCTAAATACTTCTCTGAGCCCTAGTGATACTTTGGACTTAGACAGCCTTGAGTATTAGCTCTACCACTGTGCTACCCAGAATTCACTCAGACGCAAATCTTTCTCTCTCTCTACCTCTCTCTCTTTCCGACCCCTCCTTCAAACTGGCTCCAGTAAAGAAAGGAGTGTGACCACAAAGTCCAATATAGGGCTGGCCTCAGGCGTAGCTGCACACGGGGCATGGAAGGTGGTTAAGAGGATCCAGTTTCTGTGCGGTCTTTCTGTCCTCAGTTCGGCTGCCTGTGTGGGTGTCACCGTCGGACAGCTCTCTCCATGGAACATACTCATAACGGTGAACCTAATCCGTGGACGACAACCACTCCTTCCCTGGTGGCTCTGCTCCTATCAGCTAATAATTCCAGGGCAAGAGGCCCCGGGACTTCTCCAGCAGTTTCTACCAATCCCTCAGTTGAGTCTGTTGGCCTGGCTCCGGACGCAGGCCTAGCCCTGAGCTGATGGCAGGGTCGGGGAGATAGAATGCCCTGATTGGCCCGGCCTGGGTCACGTGTCCACCAAGGAGGTGCTGTTTCCACCCACACCCAGTGGATGGGGAGGAGAGGAGAGGTAGTTTCCCAAAGGAAGATCGATGTGCTGTGACCAGAAGGAAATGAATAGATGCTGAGCTGACACAAACAACAGACACACGTCGGTGGGCTTCGGGGCCCTTGGACGATTTGCCTCAGCTTTCAGAGCCTCAGTTTCCTCCTCCGTAAGATGGGCATAGTGATCCTAGACCACAGCATTATTTCAGACACCCACAACAAGCACCGCAGAGAGCATGATGAATGGCAGCCACATTGTCCTAAATTGCCCCTCGGGTGGGACAGGAGCCTGGGGGGAGTCAGGGTGGGGGAGGGGGAGGAAGTCAGGTGTGTGCAAGCGCTCTGTGCACCCCCACACACAGTGTTTCCACAGCCTCGTTATTATTAAACCGTCTGAAGTGATTGCTCCTCTCTGCCGAGACCTGACCCCGGCAAGTAGGCCCCCCACACTCGGGGGCCCTGGAAACCAGCTCTACGCACTCACCTGCTTGTTAACGCAGCTCGGGCGCTGCCACTTGCCACATCAGCCCTGTCCAGGAAAATTCCGATATTCCGGCTGCAGAGGGATATGTGATCTCTGAAACACAGACTCGGTTAAGCACCTTTAAGCATAACTGATTCCTGGCATTTCTTTCCAATTCCATTCCTCCCCGCCCCACCCCCCCCCGAGAATTAATAGTATGACCATTGATAAGACTTTGCAGTGTCTCGGGGGCCAGCATCAGGGATAAAGGGTGAGGATAATAGTAGTGGCAGTGACACTTGTCACATCCAAAGTCCTTAGACCCTGAGGCGTAGTTAACTCGCACTCCCTGGGCACCCGCCTCTTGTCAGACCCAACTGCTGGCCAGTCCACGAACATGTCAAGCCTTTTCAGACCTTTGTCCATTCCATGTTGCTGGAATGCCTTTCCCTTTCCTTGTGACCCAGGAAATATTTCAACTTAAAAGTCCCAGCTCCTGTGCCTCCTTATTTATTCATTCACTTAATCAGTATGTATGTATGTATTATGTTTTTTATTCTTGGAGGAGAGAGAGAGAGAGAGAGAGAGAGAGAGAGGGAGATGAGAGCATGAGCAGGGGAGGGGCAGAGAGAGAGGGAGGCACAGAATCTGAAGACACGTTCCAGGCTCCAAGCTGTCAGCAGAGAGCCTGACACGGGGCTCAAACCCACGAACCATGAGATCATGACCTGAGCCGAAGTTGGACGCTTAACCGACTGAGCCGCCCAGGCACCCCCCAACCAGTATTTAGTGAGGGCACAGTGTACGCCAAGCACTACTGTCCTGGCGGCCTGGAATACACAGGCCATCGAAACAGATCCAGTCTGCCTTCGTAGAATCGATACCTGAAAGGTGTAATAAACGAGATAAAGTAGATAGTGTGTTAGTGGGCGTGGGGGTGTGAGGCACAGCTCGCAATTTTAAATAGGGTGGCCAGGGAGACAGGCCCTCCCTGAGAAGGTAAGATGTGGGCAACCTAGGTACTTACCTGGGGGAAGAGTACCCCACGCCTGCGGAGTGAGCCAGGGCACTGGTGAGTCAAAGGCCCTGAGGCTGCAGTGTGCTGACTGTCTAGGGTACTGGAATGGGGAGGAGAGCAGAGTGGTGGGAGGTGGGTCAGACACATGAGGTCCTGGTGGCCCCTGGGGACCCATGCAGAGTCCGGAGCAGAGGAGTGACATGATTGGACTCAGCTTTCATCGGGACCCCTTGGCTGTGGCAGGGAGGGCAGACTGTAGGGGTGAGGGTGGGCGTGGGAGGCCAGGGAAGGGGGGCTGAACCAGGGTGGTGGCGGGGAGGTGGAGAGAAGCGGCCAGGTTTGGGGCATCCTGCCGTTTCTCTGTGGAGACTGGGGCCTGGCCATGCCCTGGGGAGTCTTCCCAGGTCCCTCATTCAAATCCTGGGCATCCCGTTTTACATATTTTATTATGATTATTTGTCTCCTTTTGGGGGGCTCTGATGCCTTTGGGAATCTGATGAAAGTTATGGACTTTCTTCCCAGAAGAAATACCCTTGTGCACTCAATTGAATGCATGTTCCTAGAGCCCCCTGCATCCCCGCTGTTAGGGGCACCTGGCTAGCGCGTGTTCACGACTATTCCCCGGATTGAGCGTCCGGCTGGGGAATCTCAGTAAGAAAGCAAGAATCCTCAGTTACACCTGCTCTCCTCCTCATGGGCCCTCAGAGCAGCCCTGTGGGGTAGACCTTATTATTACCCCCCTTTTACAGACGTGGGGACCAAGGCTCATCAAAGGTAAGTAGCAGAGTTGAGGGTTCACCCCCCCAAGCCTCCAAATCCCCAGATAATTAGTGAGCAATATCTATAGTTAAATGCTCACAACTTAGCACTTAATTATGTACTATTTCACATTGTATTGTATATAATTTAATGCTAATTGCAGGGTTTCAGAACGAGCTGAAGGGAGCGGGGGCGAGATTAGCAAGGGAAGGCTTCGTGGAGACTCTGGGAACTCGGCTGGGCTCCAGGGAGGGTTTGGGTGGGTCTCTGCATGAGGGGGTAGTCGGGGTACGAATGAGCATGGACGGGGAGGTGCTAAGAGAGTGCTATGTAGATAATGGAACTCTATGCATGTAAGTGTAACTAATAATCACAGAGAATGTTCTTTTTTTTTTTTAATGTTTTATTTATTTATTTTGAGAGACAGAGCACAAGAGGGGAGGAGCCGTGAGAGATGGAGAGAGAATGCCAAGCATTCTGACCAGGGGGCTTGATCCCACTAACTGTGAGATCATGACCTGAGCTGGAATCAGGAGTTGGGTACGCAACCACCTGAGCCACCACCCAGGCACCCCAGTGTTCATTTTTGAGAGAGAGAGACAGAGTGAGAGAGAGTGCAAGCCAGGGAGGGGCAGAGAGAGAGAGGGACAGAGGATCCGAAGCGGGCTGTGTGCTGACGGCAGGAGAGAGCCCAACGTGGGGCTCGAACTCACGAACCGCGACATCACGACCCGAGCCAGAGTCATCACGACCTGAGCCAAAGTCGGATGCTTAACCAGCAGAGCCCCCCAGGCGCCCCTCGCTGAGAACATTCTAAATTCTGGAACTGTACTCAGTCCTTTTCACTGTCCTTGTTTCCCATCCACGTTTCACCCCACTCAGGAAAAGAAAAGCCAACCACACAGGCATTGTTCTGACCTCATCCTAACGGGGGCGTAAACAAACGGCAGTGTGGCGACCCGGAGCCAGGCCTGGTCTCCAAGCTCACGGACTCCCCGGCTCAAGTTCAGAGATGGTCGGATGAGCGGTGGGCTGGGCCTGGGCCTTGCTGGTCCGTGAGCGTTGCCCGGGAACCTGTTAGACCTGCAGCCGTGGGCCCCTCCCCGGCAAACGGAGTCAGAACCTGCATGTCTACACAGTCCCTGGGTGATTTGTATGCACTGTAGTTAGCATCTGAGAAGCTCGGGCTGGTGAGAAGTTTGGCCGGACATGCGTCTGTGCCATTCAAGTCTTCGTGAGGACATCTCTCTCCTGGCAGAGGCTGGCACACGCGTTCCCGGAGGCTTTGGGGTGAAGGCCCAGGGCGGCGCGTCCCAGGCTTGAGATCTCTTTGTCATCTCGTATTTCATCTAAAAATGTCATGGACTGTTCACTCCACCCCATAATACATCAGTGGTCATTTAGATAGTTCAAAATAGTTATGTAAATTGCCACGGATGCGTGTTCCGGGAAGATGCATGAGATGGGTTTCTTTGTATCTTAAATGGGGTAATAATAACCACTTCAAGGGCTCCTGCGCAGATCAAAGCAAATGCTCGCAAACTGTCCGCATCAGACCCGTGTTATTCTGAAGGGAGTGAGGAGTCCTCCCCAGACCCATGGTCCTGTAACCTCTCTCCGAGGCCTGAGGTGGTTTTTTCTCCCTCTCGGGTCCGGGAGACGACAAAGTAACCTCTCTGGCGTCTCAGGAACCCAGGGAAATAAGAGAACATGGTCAGCTACTGCCAGTTTGTTTATTGAAATTCCTTATTAGTCGCCACTTCCCGATTGTTTGGCCCGATGGGCACGCGGGAGAACCTGGGTAAAGAGGCTTCAGGACATCAGGGCAGGAGAGAGGATGCAGATGAAGAGGACCTGACCCTGTCCCCAAGTGGACCTAGAGGGAGGGGATGTGGCGGGGGTGACAGGGAAGAGGTAAGCTGACAGTAACAACCAGAGTCCTACAGGAGGAGGGACAAGAGGGGCGTCTGACTTCTGCTCAGGTCATGATCTTCGGTTCATGAGTTCGAGGCCCGTGTCCGGCTCTCTGCAGAGCCTGCTTCTGGTTCTTTGTCCCCCTCTCTCATTGCCCCTCCCTTGCTTGTATGCATGCGCTCTCTCTCTTTCAAAAATAAACATTTTATTAAAAGGAAAAAGGACAAGAAATGGGGACTGGGCTGTCAGCCCTGGACCAGGAGTGACCTTGGGTTTCCTGAAAATCTCCTTGTCACTGGAAAGAGTAGATGGAGGAGGGAGACACGGAAGGGTGACATGGACACAGAGAGTGACCATCCCCAACGGAGGCCAAGGAGGAAGGGAAGTCAGACAAGGCATCATGGGGGCGGGGGGGGTGCTCATTTACAGCTGCAGAAGCTGAAGGAGGAGAATCTGGGGACGGACGGGAGGGCGGTGGTCAGCGTCCCTCCTGGCCCGGAGCAGCTGGAAAGGATGAATATGGGAAGAGCTGTTATATTTGGCTAAGGCAGTTATGGGTCGCCCGTGGTTGGGTTGTGGTGGAATAATGGTGCCTACGCCAGCTTTTGAGAAGGAGAGAACGGTGGGGGTTTTTCTCTTCTCCCCATGAAAGCAGTTAGGATTTTCACACAAATTGCATTTCTATTACAAATGTCTTACTTGCCATTTAAAACTTAATCCGTGTAACTTGTGACTAGAGCCAAGCTGATATTGTCTCTCTAATCCATCCCTTGGCAAAAAAAAAAAGAAGTTACTTAAGAAACATGGAAGATTGCAAAAGCATTGTTTATCGGATGATCCTCTTTTTGTTTGAAAGAATGTGTTTGCCTGTGTATTTTATAAATATGCATATATATGTGTATGATAAAGAAAGGAAAACATCTGAGGGTATAGACATCAAATGATAATGGGGGTTTTACTGGTATATAGCCATATGTCCCTTTAAATATGTGAAGTTTATTTTACATGAATTCTCCTTCTGTAAGGCTGTACAAAATTCTAATAGGGGTTATCTCTAATAGTCGGATTATGGTATATATGACATAATTCTTTTGGCTGCAAATGACAGAAACTCAGCAGAAACTTCTAAAGCAGCAGCTAAATTGTCCAGAGACCTGTTCAGACAGGAGTGGACCCAGGGCCTCAGGTTGTGACAGTAACGATCTCCTCTCCTCCCTCACGTCTGCTGTCTCCTTTAATTGACCTCATTTTCCGTCAGTTCCAGACCTGCGTCTCATCAGCCCAGCACCCCTGTGGAAAGAAAGCATCTTTTCCCCCCAAGAGTATCAGCGGCGTCCCGGGGCTGGCTTTCAAGCACCGGACTTGAGCCCTGGCTCACCCACAGACCAGTGAAGCGCTGTGTTGACTGGCAAGGGCACAGCCAAGGTCATGTGACCCAAGAGGCAAACAAAGGAACTTTCAAGGGCATCTCAGGAAGCCAGTGAACTGGAAAAAGGGGCCGAATGGTTCTCTAAAGGAAATTCAGAGTTCTGCTGGCTGAAAAGGAGCATAAAACCCCAAAGGTCTGCTCTTAAAGGAGCCTTCGCTGAGTCATATATTTTCGTGGGTTGTTTTCATAAGCATGCATTTCTTTTGCCGTGGCAAGAGAAAAGCGAGGTTCTCTCCTTGAACAACTGATCTGGGTTACATCTGATTATGATCCTGCAGATAGATAAATAATGAGTGTGGAGAAAACAGTAAGGCTCAAATCTAGTCTGAGCCCTTGATTTTAGAGGGCACGGGAGGAACGGGCGGTGGCGAGGCTGGGCACTCGGCCTTCAGCCTTCTCCTCTCTGCACACCGTTAGTTGGGTACGCGCAAGGCCCATCGGGCCACCAGGCGATCTCTGGGGCTCTGGGTCACCAGAGCGACGCGCCCAGAGAGCTGGGCCTCTGTCAAGCTCGCCTCTGCCTCTCAGCCTCCTCAGTAAATAGCTCCCTGCATTCCGATATCACACTGCTCTGTTTCTTCCTTTCAGGGTTCTACTAAGGACATGGTGCCAGACTTTGATGAGAAGCATGATGAGTATTTAATATTGCTCCAGCAGAGAAACCGGTAAGACGAAGCTGCCCGACAGCAGCCCTTAATATTAGCCGAATAAAAATCCTATTTAGATTGATGAACAGCACACAGGCTCTGTTTCACGTGGGACTGGCGTGTAATCACCCTCCACTCGGGGCTGTGGGATTTTGTCTGCGATGCCAGCTCCCTCCTGTTCCTCCACTCGCTGATTTAATGGCATCTTTGAGCTGTAGCCAACTGCTCCCCGCGTAAGCACCACCTCTTGCCTCCCTGGCTCCCGTTCTGGGAGGAGGTGGCTTTGTCACGAAGAGCTAGACCCCAGCAGGGGCCTGTGTGGTCACTCACCAGAAGAGCCCAGTCTGTGATCTTACAGGGTTTGTCAGCCCCTTGAAACAGGAACTGATAATCACGCCTTGTTAGATAAAGGTGGAGTCGTTTTACGTCTGTGTTTGAAGTTGGCCGATATGTCATTTAAAGTTAAGTTCGTACTGATTATGGCTCTGGAGGGCTAGGCTAGCTCCTGAAAAAAAAAAAACCTACGGCAGATGCAGTGTTTAGTGACCGAGGACAAGGCAGGGTGGTCCGGTTGGCTAGAGGCGTCGTCTTTTCAGTGCCTTCGCGGGGCCTGTCAAGTTCACGTTCAGTTCGCTATGGTTTGTCATCAGGCCTGGGGGCCTCGAATTAAGCCGGGTTTGCAAACTCAGATGCTGAGAGGGGCGGGCCGGGCAGTGAGCGTGGAGAGCGTGGGCACCTTGGATCCTCATGCCCACGCTGCTCCATCCAGGCCAGCTGTTTGTGGGAACCCGGGCTCAGGGGTCCGTAGCCTCCAAGGTTACTGGGGAAGCTGGAAGTTTGGGTCTGTGTTGTGAAATCCCCTGAGTTTCAAAGAGTTGGTAATGCACTCAGATTACAACAAAACAGGGGTGTCTGGGTCGCCCAGTCGGTTGAGCATCTGACTCTTGTGTTTGGCTCCGGTCAAGATCCCAGGCTCATGGGATCGAGCCTGGTGTCGGGCCCTGCACCAAGCGTGACGCCTGCTTAAGATTTTCTCTCTCTCTGCTCCTCTTCGGTTTGTGCTCTCTCTCTCTCTCTCTAAAAAACAAAACCACCCCTCCCCTACCTCCCACACAAGACAACTGCAAGAATGCTATGGGCTCCTAAAACAGATCATGAGGGAGCGAGGAGGGTGGGGCCCTGATCTGGGCGTTTGTGTTCTGGGAATGAACTTGGGGTCTTGCAGGCAAGAGAGCCTGGGAGTTGTCACCCGGAATGTGCATTCAGCCCTCATCTGACTGGTGGGACTCCCGGTGCTTGTCAAGCAGGGCCCTGGTGGCATGTTGTCTGGACAGGTTTAGTCCTTAGTGTTATAACTCAGTTTTCCTGCCCACCGGCCCCCTTTGCTAACTTCCACCGAGACCCCCAGTATCCCTAACAACTCCCGCCCAACTCGCCAGATGCCCCCTAATGAGGCGGTACGACCCCTAGTGGCAAACCCTTGAACAGATCAAGGCCCCAGGCACAGCCAGAAATGCCAGGCAGCGTCCCCTGTGCCTGTCCCCTGTGCGAGTCCCCTGTGCCGGTCCCCTGTGCCCGGCTGCTCTGGCTCCTCCCCAGCCCCGGGGCGACCGCAAACCGCAGTTCCCGGAGGTCTGTGCTCATCAGCCCAACGTGGGTTATCATCATCATTAACGCCACGGGGCAGGATGTATTTGTTCCATTTCTGGCAGACTGGACGGCACCACCAAGCACCGGGTGATCGCTCGTTCATACACGCGTGCCTTGTCTGGGAGGGCAGTGTCAGAGTTTCTGAGGAGCCCGTTGCTTCTCATTAATCTGCAGATCAATAAGTGCACGATCAAGAGGTCCACGCCGATAGCATGGAGAGAGTTCCCAGAGACAAGGTCACAGCACAAAGGCGATTGAGAAATGTGTCCAACTGGAGTTGCCGTAACATTGGGGGGATGTGTGGTCACCAACAGGGAGCTGGCTTGATGACAGGGACTCAGAAAGTAGCACTTGAGACGCCTCCCAGTGGAGGCATGAGCAGTGGGCGTCCCCCCGAGCTCTCACCGGGCACGGCTCTCGAGGCAGCTTTTCTGCGCTGCCTCCTGCATGCCAGGCACCTCGCCCCCATCGTCTCATTTCATCCTCAGCCACCCCTCCCGATGAGGTAGGTGTGGGCGCAGCTGTCGAACCCATTTTACAGACAAGGAAGCACTTTGCCCAAGGCCATACCACCAGGGAGTGGTAGAGCTGGGCTGTACTTGCTGATTTACGCTCTGTGAGACGTTGTCATCAACAATCAGGAGAGAGACCTGCGGGGTTGCCAGTTTCACTACGAGGAGTTTTGCGGCAATAAACTGCAGTTTGCCTGGAAATCCGGTTGTGTGACCCGGTAGACACCCAGCCTCTGGGCTCTATCGTGTGCGTAGAGGGAGACGCAAACCCAGCCTGCTTACGCGGCCTCCTGTGACCTGAGAAAGGGGTGTGCAATCACTGGAGCAAGTTCCCAGGAGAGACGGGCCCAGAGCACAGCCGGGATTTCGCTAAGCAGCTGCTTGGCGCCTAGCATAGCTGCCAGTGCGAAGGACACTGTGCTGAGGGAGGCACAGAGTTTATCGTTCATGTGCCTGCGGCCCAAGGGACAGAAACCCAAGGCAAATGGACCTCAATAAGGAAACTTATTGGCTCATGAAATTAAAGAAATCCAGGATAATACTCTGGCTTCAGGCATAGCTATATCCAGGCACTCATCTCATGTTGGAGGCATCTCAGGTCTGCATTTCCTATACCAAGGCAGCTCCTGGAGGCCCCATGCTTACTTCCTGCCTGGGGAAGGAGAGAGCACTTCCTTCCTGACAGTTCCGGCAAGAGTGCTGAGGACGGCTCCGAGCCAGGTGTCTGTCCCCTGTGCCTGGTGAGGTGGCATGCCTCCCGAAGCTGGGAGGTAGAGTGATTATCACCCACACCACACGGAGGAGGAGAAGGAGCGGACCATCGCCAGAGGGGGTCCGAGGGGCTGCCTTTGGAAGATGGGGGAGCGTTGCTGGCGAGGCAAACCGAGCAGGTGTTCGCCCCACAGCCCTTGCCCTGGAGGATCTCCCTGGTGGGCAGCAGGGAGCCCAAGGCCACCTATTTATAACTGTGCCAGAGGAAGCAGAAAATGGTCCTGTGCTCCAGGAGAGGACCGGGGGAGCGGTGGGGAAGATGTGACAGTCCTGGGTCACCCCTGCACAAGCCGTCCTGGAGGACGCTTAGTGATTCTGGTCACTCACCATCGTGTAAGATGTCATCGCGCCCGACAGACTCATTGACAGAGCCAGGGCTGGAGGGCTGACGGCCGAGTGGGGCTGTGACACACACCTCTAGACGGTGGAGGCCGGACCAGGTCCAAGAGTCCGGCAATGGTATTATTTCTTTTTAGGAAAAGGTGGTTGGGGGGAAACATATAGGAAAATGTGCCCCTGAGAGAAGTGAGTCCCCCGCCCCGAAAGGAGATTCATGTAGAGAGAAGGAAGTGGAGGGGCACCAGGGTGGCTCAGTCAGCTGAGCGTCCGACTTCAGCTCAGGTCATGATCTCGCAGTTCGTGGGTTCGAGCCCTGCATCAGGCTCTGTGCTGACAGCTCGGAGCCTGGAGTCTGTCTTTGGATTCTGTGTCTCCCTCTCTCGCTGCTCCTCCCCCGCTCACGCTTTGTCTCTGTTTGTCTCTCAAAAATGAATAAACGTTAAAAAAATTTTTTTAAAAAGAGAGAGAGAAGGAAGGGGAAAGCCAGCATCTGGTGGGGGGGTGGGGAGGGGCTGGGCATGGGCCAGTCTCTGAGCTGGAGCCCCAGCCCGGTACCCCACTCCCTCCCCATGATAGTCCACAGAGGTGTCGGCGCTCTGGGGCTCATCCTACAGATGAGGAGCAGGCCTGGAGGTGGCGGGAGTTGCCCCAGGTCACACGAGCCCAGGAGCCTCCCGGGGCAGAACACCATCCCCCACAGTCTGCCACTCCCACCCACGCGGACGAAGGATGCTGACCCCCCCAAAGGGTAAATACCCGAGCCTGCAGGCCCCGGGTTCTGGGAGGTACAGCAGGCTCCTGCACCACTGCCCTTCGCCTCTCCATTCCTTCAAGGCTAGACTCAAACGCCACCACCTCCAGGAAGCCCCCCTCTGGGAGCCACGGCTCTGCTAGCTCAGAGCCCCCACCGTGTGATAACCTGTCAAGGAGACAAGAAACAGCAGAGCAGTGCGGCCAGGAGACCGGCTCTGGAGCCTCGTGGACCAGAATTTAAATCTTGGCTGCTGCCTGGGCTCTGTGACCTTGGGCAAGTTCATCTACAAAACAGGCCTATGGTAGGACGTAAGTCCCAGGACCCTCGAAGGATTAGGCACCCAGGTGTCATTTGAATGTTAAACACACCTTCTCCCGGAGCGGACATCCAGGTAATCCTTGAATTCCCACCCCTGACTGAGATCGGAGGGCCCGTGGGGCTAGGCTGGTCACAATCCTCCAAGGCCAAGGTGGTTCAGCCATTAACCCAGACACAGTCACACCCCGGTGGCTGCCCCTTGAGCTTGGTGGAACCCTCTTGCCAGCTGGCCCCCGCTTGTGCCCTGACTTATGCCCCCTGTCACACTCCCCCTGATACCCAGTGCTAACTCGGGGTGCCCGGCTTCCTCAGGGTGGCCCCCCAGCTCGCTCCAGGATGAGATGGGAAGGGCTTCTGTGATGAGCACAGGGTCCACGGCAGCTGTTAGGATGCACATCATGTTTTCCAGACACGGAAGCCGCCTGTTCCAGAAATAGGTCGAGAGCATTCCGCTCAGCACGGACCCCGGGCCCAGGGGTCAGATTCCGGCGGTCAGAAGGGAGGATAAACAGACACACAGACAGGATCCTGGAGTGCGAGGCCACGAGCCACCTGCCGCCGGCGAGGCCAGCAAAACCCATGAGGGGACAGAGCGTGACGGGGCGGCCTCGGGGACTGAACCCGAGTTTTCTCAATCCTAGACACCGAGGGCAGCTTTTTATGCGAAGCAGCCTATCAATTAAAAAAAAACCACCGTGTTTCTTTGAGGCCACGTGAATATCACGGCGGACGGCTCAGCCGCAGGAGGGAGTCCCTCTAAGCGGCCTTTCACGGCCTCGGTAATTATCTCCCCAGTTATCAGTTTCATAAATCCACATTTTCATAAATTATTCTGCTTAAATAGAGGCGCGCACACCGAGGGCCAGTCCCAGATCCGGGGTGACGGGAGGCCTCTGTGGCCGCCAGGGGAGGAGGGGGGTCGAATCAGGCATTCTGTGGCCGGTGCTCAGATTCTCCACGCTATGGGCCTCCCAGGGCTCAGGCTCCCTGCTCCCTCTCCCTGGGGACTGCCCGGTGCCGCTGAAACCCGTGATGGTTTGCTCCAGAGACTGCAGCTCTTGCTGCGTTTGGAAAGCGTCTCTTGGTTACTTGTGTTTTCCTTCTGTTTTATGCTGTTTCCCGCCCAACAGTCATCTCCCAGGCCTCTAAGGCTGGCAGGAGATAAGCGGTCGGTAGGTAATAAATGTTCCTGCCACAGCTGTTGCAGGTTCGGATGTGTCAACAGCTAAAGAAACACTTAAAAGGCAGACGACAAAATCACCCATAATGCCACTCCACAAACACAAATTTCTTTCCAACTTTGCACTTAACCGCAAACATACCACTTTTCGTCTGCCTTTCTCCCCCCCCCGCCCCGCCACTGATCATAAGCTGTTCCTCCTGTTTGGACACATCTCCATGATGACCTTGGCTGCATGCGATCTCAGGTTCCGCTTCCCCGGGGTTGGACATTTGGGTTGCTTTCGGGGTTTTGTGATGACCAAACGCTGACTGTTGTTTCTGGTCAAGAATGATTCGGGGTGTCCCTGTGGTTCAGTCAGTTGAGCGTCTGGCTTCGGCTCAGGTCTCGATCTCACGGTTTGTGGGTTTGAGCCCCCCATCGGGCTCAGAGCCCGCTTCAGATCCTCTGTTCCCCTTTCTCTCTGCCCCTACTCTGCTCATGCACATACGCATACTTTCTCTCAAAAATAAATAAATGTTAAAAAAAAAAAAAAGAATGACTTGCCGAAATGGGCTTACCGGGGAAAGACCAAGCATATGGCATTTTATCTATTTTCATATTACTCTCCGAGAAGGTTCTTTGAGTTACCAGCAGTGTCTAAAATTGCCAGTTTCAGCATCATCTTGCTAGCTTTAGAGGTTGTCTTTGGTGTGGTGAAGACTTGAGCCAAATTGCTTAAGTTTCCGTCCTAGCTCTGCCCCATACCAGCTGTGTGACCTTGGGCAGATTACTTAACTTCTCTGTGCTTCACTGTTCTTATTTAATTACATGGGGATAATAAAAGTAATTACCCCATAGGGTTGTCGGGGGAAGATTAATGCCTCAATACAGTCAATCCTTATGGTTCACGAGTTCCCTAAACACAAATTCATCTACTCACTGAAATTTATTTGTAACCCCAAAGTCAATATTTACAGTGCATCTGTGTCATTCAAAGGCCTGTGCAGAGTGGCAAAACATTTTGGTCGCCCAACACATACCTTCTCAGCTGTGGTCGAACACGGGAACGTCCCACCTCCTGGTTCCAGCTCTTTCACCCCCAGAACAAAGCATCTTTTTCGCAGTATCCTTGGTGCCACATTTTCCACATTTTCATAATGGTTGGTGGTGATTTTGCTGTTTAAAAAATTTTTTTATGTTTTTTATTTATTTTTAAGAGACAGAAAGAGACAGCTCGAGCAGGGGAGGGTCGGAGAGATAGGGAGACACAGAATCGGAAGCAGGCTCCGGGCTCTGAGCTGTCAGCACAGAGCCCAATGCAGGGCTTGAACCCACGAACCATGAGATCATGACCTGAGCCGAGTCAGATGCTCAACTGACTGAGACCCTCAGGTGCCCCATGATTTTGCTGTTTAAACCGGCCCCCAGACATGTCGCTAAAGTGCCATGTTGTGTGCCTAAGCACCATGAGGCTATGATGTCTCTTAAGGAGAAAATACACATGTTGGATGGGCTTCTGTCTGAGCTTGAATGCTGCCGCCAGCCGTGAGCTCAATGTCAGCACAGCAACTGTGTGTTGAACAAGGTGCCTTTGAACCGAAACTCACAAACAGCCAGGTTGTGTACTGATCAGGTGATGAAAACATTGGGACAGAAGCTCACAGGAGCCAAACCCCGTGTTTTGCCCCAGGAACTCAGCTTTTGCAGTGACCTTACAGGGCAAAACAACGCTGATGACGAGACTCCGCCACCGTATACGTACTGCGTTTAGAACAGAGTTTGGCACCTCGTCCACACCCTTGGGGTGATCACTATGTATTTACACTTACATTTTGCTCGCTTGGTAGGAACTTATCTACCATCCAAAGAGGATGCACGCTTGTTGCCATGCAGGTTGACTGTATTTCTTCCTGTGCAGAAATAAATCTGGGTGACACCAGGGAGTGCGCGAAGGTGTTTGTGAAGGCACTGAAGGGTTTGGCAGTGGCCGGGCGTGGCTCCAGGGGGTGGGGGGCGACGAGGTTGCCACACGGCACGCTGTTTATGGCCCTAAAGTAGAGCTGGGGAAGAATCAAGGCTTTCAAGAAAACTTGAACTAGAGGGCCAGCCACGTTCACATCCAAGACCCTTTTAGCCAAAGGCAGCAATAATCCTACCATTAATCTTGAACTACAGCCTACATTGACATATTTTTTCACTGCATCAGAATATAAAATGATGGCACGGGAGATATCAGGGGTGAGCGTTTGAGAACACATGTATTTACTGGAGCAAGAAAGTCCGTCTGCCTGGTCTGACGCGGGATGTTTCCTGCCTCCTAGATGTTCTAGGAAATCTCTGGCGAGGCTGACGACCTGAGACCCAGCGTGTTTTGTGACGCGCTGGAGGAGGTGCCCCTGTCCACGCAGCGTGGAGATGCACGAGGTCGTGATTGTCCCAGGGAACCCAGGCTGCGGGGAGACAGTGCGCATGCCTGCGTTCTGTGCCAGCCACCGTGGGGCGAGGCCGACGGGTGCCTCTGGTTGTTAACGTGCGCCCGAGCCTCAGAACGAAGGTGGAAACACCCCTGTGGGGCCCGAGACTGTGTCCCCCTTGCTGCCTCTCCGTGTGCGTCCTGGGCCCCTTCCAGGCAGTATATGGAGGAACAGTTAGGCACCTGCCCCCCGGCCTCCGATTAGAGACGCTTTGCCCGGCAGGGCGGTGGTTCTCTCCCCACGTCGGGGGTGGGCGGCGGCCCAGGCCCCTCGAACGAGGAGCAAGGGATCGGTTCTCTTCCAGGATCCTGAAGCATTTGAAAACCAAGGACCCCATGCAGCTGCGGCTGGAGCACCTGGAGCAAGGGTTCTCCGTCTACGTCAACGGGGCCAACTCCGAGCTGAGGACATCACCCCGCAAAGCGGTGCGCCCCGACTTCGCCAGGAGCGCCTCCCAGGCCGAGGGGACCCACGGTGAGCAGGGCGACGGGCTAACCCGTCCTGCGCGGTGTCACAGCCGATGCACGTGAACTTCCCAGCAAATAACTAGTTAACCTGTACGCACCAACTATGCCCACTTGGCCAGAAAGAGAGCAGGGGAGTGAGACAGAGAGAAATCCTCTTTTATTCCTTTCAACACGTCGTCTCCCGGCCTCCGTGACCCCAGGGCAAAGGTGGCCAGAGCTGTAAATTCCTGGCTTTTATGTTTCATAGTGCCAGTAATTGAAGGAAATGTCTAGGATAATTGAAATTATCCCCGATTTGCACTGGATCTGTCTTAACCTCGGCACCTCACCCCTGTGTGATATTGGATTGCTCTGTTCATTTCTGAATGTAGTTAATCCATGCTCCATATACTTTAAACTGACTTCTTGTGTCCCGTCCTGAAAGCTGATGGGGGCAACACAAGCACCCCACCGAGGGGCTGGCCCAACACAGGCACCAAAAAATGACCTGGCGGTAAAATGCATGAAATGGCAGAGCCCACAGGGTCGGGTCCCAATTTGGCCACGTTACTTTTTCCCTCTGTGCCACTAACGAGGGTGCCCATCCCTGGGGTGCTGGAGTGCCCGTCACATCAGGCAGCTTTGTCTGAGACGCTGGTGTGCTACTGAGTCACAGAAGAGCACTTAGAATGAGGTAGGGCTGGATCTGAACTCTGTTCTGCCGATCTCTGGCTTTGAGACCTCTGGCCGTTGGGTCGTCTCTGACCCTCAGTTTCCTCTTCTGTAAAATGGGAATCATTATGCCCACCTTGCAGGCTTTCCAGGACGACTAACTGACATAAGAAATGTAAAATGTCAGGCCACCTGAGTGGCTCAATCGGTTGAGCATCAGACTTCGACTCAGGTCATGATCTCATCACATCCATGGGTTCGAGCCCCGCGTCAGGCTCTGTGCTGACAGCTCAGAGCCTAGAGCCTGCCTCGTATTCTGTCTTCCTTGTTCTCTGCCCCTCCCCTGCTCATGCTCTCTCTCTCTCTCTCTCTGTCTCAAAAACAAGTAAACATTAAAAAAAATTTTTTTTAAGAAATGTAAAATGTCCATCCCACAACAATCTTGATTTCTATGGTTCTAATTCATCGCCTTACAGGTGTGGTAGATAGATATCCCAAGCTATTAATAGACAGTGAAAGTCAAAAAAGAACGAGAAGATACAAGGAGAAAGTGATGTCCCGAAACCTTCCCTTAGGAGAGCCACTAGAGTTCAGCTTAGAGTTTCGAATGAGCTCCCTGGCCCCCAAGGTAACAAGGGAAATAGAACGATTCTTCTAGCTTTCACAGAGGAGGAGTCTGGCCAGCCTGCCGCTAGCTGACAGGTGCAGGCCTCTCCTGGTCCAGGTATCAGGGAGGTTACAGATAACAGGAGTCTTTCTACTCGGGCCGCCAGCAGTAGTTTCTTGACTCAGTCAACAAATATATCTCCCCTCTCCTCTTTTACATAAATGCCGGCCTGTTGTGCCCACCGTGTGTGACCCTCTTCCGTGTGTCAGAGATTGTTCCTCTTGTATACAGACCTGCGTGATTCAGCTGAGACTCCCTTTGCCCTGAGCATTTGGCTTGTTTCCCAATGCCTTGTGACTACAACGGGACTCTGTGACCCACCCCACGTACGAGACTTTGGGCACACAGATGTGTGTTTTATTTTTTATCAAAAAATTTTTTTAATGTTTGTTTATTTTTGAGAGAGAGAGAGATGGAGAGTGATGCAGGAGAGTCAGAGAGACAGGGAGACACAGAATCCGAAGCAGGCTCCAGGCTCTGAGCTGTCAGCACAGAGCCTGACACGGGGCTTGAACCCACGAACTGTGAGATCATGACCTGGGCTGAAGTCAGACGCTTAACTGAGAGACGCCCAGGCGCCCCAGATGTGTGTTTTAGATGTAAGTCATGAACCTTCCTTGGGCGTGAGCTTGCCACGGGTGCCTCACCAAACCTTCCCTCATCTCTGGTGCAGATCATGGGCGAAGACCCCTGTTTCGAGAAGCGGAAGAAGCTTTAGGACGCAATTCCCGGACGGCCCCCGGGCACGTGCAGCGCCGCGGATGGCACCAGGTCAGGAGACCCCGGGCACAGTCCCGACACAGGGCCGCACTCATGCTTTAGAAGAAGGAGCAGGGGTATTGTGACGGAAGCATTCAGGATCCCCACGGGCATTGGGGAGTGGAGAAGCCTGGGGACCCTCCAGCCCTCTCTCTGTGGCACGATCCTCCCTTCCAGTTGGGGGATGGGGTCACCCCAGCCCTACTCAGGAATGTGATATGCCCCCTCATCCCCCTTCGTGATGACTCATGTATACAACTATCTTTTATTGAGCACCTACTATGTGCCAGGCACGGTCTTGGATGCCAGGGAGGCAGTGAGTAATAAGACAGAGGCCCTGCCCCACAGACCTGAGATGCCACTTCAGGGTGCTGCTGATGCTGCCGATGCCAGCAGCTTGCCTTTTTGAGTGCCAACCAGTTGTGAAGTGTGGACTAAGCTCCCACCGGACTCTTCTCCTTTGTCCTCACGGCAGACCTGCAGGGTGAAGTTCCAATGTTCTAACTTGTTTAAGGGAGCCGAGCACATGAAGGCTCGGAAAAGCTAAGTGAGCTCTCCAAGGTCAGCCAGGATCGAGACGCCAGCCCAGACCTCTGCTCCCAGCGCGGCGTTCTTGCCCAGAGAGTCCTTATCTCGCGGTTACTCACAGCCTTGCCCGGGATCAGGGCTTCCCACCCCCACTGCACTTTCACACCACCTGGGGGGCCCCACCCCCATGGGTTCTGACTCACCTGGTCCGAGGTGCGGCCTAAGCAACACAACCCTGTGTTCGCCCAGATTGGGAAGTACTGCCGTTAGAGCCTTCTGCCCCGGGCCGTGTGCGGGTCTCTGGCACACACTCATATGCCTTTTTGGCCCATCTTTGCAAGAACCCTGTAGGTCTGTAATGATCCTCCTCATGCCGCTGGTGAAACTGAGCCCCAGAGGGCTGCGGTGACCTGCTCAGGGTCACACAGCCACTGAGGGAGGCTGTGTGAAGCCTGGACCTGTGGCCCCCACCCCCATTGGTCCCCCCTGCCCTCGTGGGTCTGTGATGAAATGTGGAAGCGTGTTCCTGCAGGTGCTACGAGGCGCACAGCCCGGAGGCCTCCTTGCGTCCCCAGCAATGAATGTTAATTTCTCATTAAGGAGGCCCGGCTCCGCTCCCCACTTCAGCCCCTCCTCCTGGCTGTTTCGAGTGCCTTCTATCATCTGGAGCCATATTTGCATCTTAGACTGTGACTTAATGGCCGGCCCCAGAGCCGGTCCAATTTCAAAGACTTGGCCCTAAGATTAATTAGCATCCCTCCCCAGCCTCTCCCTGTGGTCCCACACTTCACAGGGCCTGATCGTGGCTAGTTTCCTAGCTTCCTGAGGCCGGGAAGGCTGTAATTGTCCTTCTGCCCCGGGTCAGTCAGGGTCAGCCAGCACCTAGCAGTCGAGTCCACTCAGGCTCTTTTAATCAGAGATGGATGTAACACAGGGAGTCAGGTGCTCGCAGGGTCTCTGTGCCGCAGGAGGAGGGGCTGTGAGCGGGGCCTCTCGCACAGCCTGCTGGGAGAGCTGAGCAGGGCACCCAGTGTGGAGGGTGGGGGGTCTGCGTCGGGGGACCCAGTGCGGAGGGTGGGGG
>PISW01014787.1:0-19609 GCA_004023785.1 Mungos mungo | reverse complement strand
ACCCATGTGGCTCGAACATGGTGAGGTTTAAGAAAAACAGTTAGTAGAGCTGAAGTTGGAATGGTAAGCCAGGGTTGATTGTGAGATGTTTTTAACTAGGATGCTGACATGAGAATTTATGGGTTCAATAGGTCACTTGCATTTGCCTTGTGGAGTATGGATTGGATAAATGTGGAATCAAGGCCAGTTACAAGTCTAGCAAGAGTCCAGACAAGAGATGATGGTGCTTGGTTAGCATCCCGACAGTCGAGATAAAGAAAATGAGACATAGTTGAGGTATTTTCTGAAAGTAAAATAACCAGTAATAGCATAATGCGTAGAGAAGTTTAATCAGGCATCCAAATCGGCAAGGAAGAAGCAGATGCGCACTCTTCGCAAAAGACATTATACTTTATATGGAAAACCTATGGTCCCACCAAAAACCTGCCAGAACTGATCCATGAAGTCAAAAAGTCACAGGTTATAAAACGAATGCACAGAAATTGGTTGCATTTCTATACACCAATAATTAAGCAACAGAAAGAGAAATCGAGGAATCGATCTCCTTCACAACTGCACTAAAAACCTTAAAATACCTAAGAGTAACCTAACCAAAGAGGTAAGAAGCCTATACACTGAAAACCATTGAAAGCCTATGTAAGAAATTGAAGAAAACACAAAAATATGGAAAAATATTCCATGCTCAAGGATTGGAAGAACAAATATTGTTAAAATGTCAGTATTACCCAAAGCAATCGACATATTCAATGCAGTCCCTATCAAAATAACACCAGCATTCTTCACAGAGCGAGAACAAACAATTCTAAAATTTCTGGCATGTAACCAGAAAAGACCCCGAATCGCCAAAGCAATCCTGAAAATGAAAACCAAAGCCGGAGGCATCCCAATCCCAGACTTCAAGCTGTATTACAAAGCTGTCATCATCAAGACAGTGTGGTGCTGGCACGAGAACAGGCACTCAGACCAATGGAACAGAATGGAGAACTCAGAACTGGGCCCACAAACGTATGGCCAACTAATCTTTGACAGAGCAGGAAAGAATATCCAATGGACTAAAGACAGTCTCTTTGGCAGATGGTGTTGGGAAAACTGGACAGCGACATGCAGAAGAATGAACTTGAACCACTTCCTTACACCATACACAAATATAAACTCAAATTGGATGAAAGACCTAAACGTAAGACAGGAAGCCATCAAAATCCTAAAGGAGAAAACCTCTTTGACGTTGGCCACAGAAACTCCTTACTCAACGTCTCTGGAGGCGAGGGAAACAAAAGCAAAAATGAAATAGTGGGACCTCATCAATATAAAAAGCTTCTGCACAGTGAAGGAAACAATCAACAAAACTAAAAGGCAACTGAAGGAATGGGAGAAGATATTTGCAAAGGACATATCAGATAAAGGGTTAGTATCTAAAATCTATAAAGAACGTACCAAACTCAATCCCCGAAAAACAAATATTCCAGTGAAGAAGTGGGCAAAAGACACAAATAGACACTTCTCAAAGAAAACATCCGTGTGGTCGACTACACATGAAAAAATGCTCAATGCCACTCATCATCAGGGAAATACAAACCAAAACCACAATGAGATACCACCTCACACCTGTCAGCATGGCTAACATCAACAACTCAGTCAACGACAGACGTTGAAGAGGATCTCCTTTGTGCTGCTGGTGGGAATGCAAACAGGGGCAGCCACTCTGGAAAACAGAATGGAGGTTCCTCGAAAAAATAAAAATAGAACTATCCTACGACCCAGCAATTGCACTACAAGGTATCTATCCAAGGGATACAGGTGTGCTGTTTCGGAAGGACATATGCACCCCAATGTTTATAGCAGCCCTGCATCATTGGCAATAGCCAAAGTATGGAAAGACCACAAATATCTATCGACAGAAGAATAAAGAAGATATGGCATATATATGTATATGTATACACAGACACACACACAGACACACACACACACTCACACACTGGAGTATTATTCGGCAATCAAAAAGAATGAAATCTTGCCACTTGCAATAATGTGGATGGAACTAAAGAGTATTATGCTAAGTGAAATTAATCAGAGAAAGACAGATATCATATGACTTCACTCAAATGTGGAATTCAAGATACAAAATAGATGAACATAAGGGAAGGGAAGCAAACATAATGTAAAAACGGAGAGGGACAAAACATAACAGAGTCTTACAAACAAAGAACACAGTGAGGGTTGCCGGAGAGGCGGTGGCTGGGAGGACGGGCTGAATGGGTGAGCGGCATTAAAGAGGACCCTTGTGGGATGAGCACTGGGTGTTATACATAGGGGATGATGAATCACTGGAATCTAGTCCTGAAATCGTTATTGCATTATATGCTAACTAACTTGAATGTAAATTTAAAAATAGAAACAAAGAAATAAGAAAAGTTTAATCACTGTGTCATACACCTGCATCTATTGCAACATTGTGTCAATTACTCAAATTAAAATAGTTCTTAAAAATTTTTTAATGTTGACTTATTTTGGGGAGAGAGAGAGAGACAAAGCATGATCACGGGAGGGTCAGAGAGTGAGGGAGACACGGAATCTGAAGCAGGCTCCAGGCTCTGAGCTGTCAGTACCCACAATTTATGAGATCACGGTCTGAGCCAAATTCGGACACTTAAGCAACTAAGACACCCAGACACCCCTCAAATAGTTTTTAGTTAATAAATGAAATTTCCTTTTTAATGTCTTATTTATTTTTGAGAGAGAGAGAGACAGAGTGTGAGTGGGTGAGGGGCATAGACAGAGGGAGACACAGAGTCCGAAGCAGGCTCCAGGCTCCAAACTGTCAGCACAGAGCTTGACACGAGGCTCGAACCCAGAACTGTGAGTTCATGACCTGAGCTGAAGTCAAGGCTTAATCCACTGAGCCACCCAGATTACCCATGAATAAATGAAATTTCAATTTGGTCCACCACAAAAAGTGACTAGTCTTACCAATGATTTGAATATGAAAAATAAATTTAAAACAATAAAAGATGATACCAGTTTCCTATCATGAGCACCTGAATGGATACTATTAATCTTTGTTCCTATGGCTATGAATGTGTTTGAGGCCAGCATGCAGAGTCAATAGTTCTTTTTTTTTTTACGTTTCTTTATTTATTTTGGGAGCGAGACTGCGTGTGGAAGGGGCAGAGAGAATCTCAACCAGGCTTTGCGTGGCCAGTGCAGAGCCCAAGAGCCGGAGTGGGATGCTTAACCGACTGAGCCACCCAGGCGCCCAGAGACCTAAGTTTTTAATAAAACTGTAGTCATTAACTTGAGTCTGGGTCTTCTGCTTAATTATTCTCTACTCCAACCTATTATTTGACCCATGTTCTTTTATCAACCAGATATAGAGGGTGTTTTATTGATTACCTTTATTGCAAACCATCAGAGTGACGTATACATCAAATAGTACGCCATAAGCTCTGAAAGCATTTAAATTTAAGAGTCATAGAAGATGTAGGGGCACCTGGATGGCTCAGTTGATTAAGCCTCTGACTTCGGCTCAGGTCCTGATCCCACTGAAGTTGGTGAATTCGAGCCCCGTGTCGGGCTCTTCGCTGACAACTCAGAGCCTGGAGCCTGCTTCAGATTCTGCGTCTCTCTGCCCCTCCCCCGCTCCCACTCTGCCTGTCTCTGTTTCTCGAAAACAAATGAAAAAAAAACGTTACAGAATTTCAAGAGTCATAGAAGACTTACAAAGCAGAACTCTTAACCAAGACACTTGGTATTGGAAGAGTGCCATGACTGTGAGCACGAATGAATCTCAGTCTTATTCACCAGTGCGCAGCTGGTACCCAGAACACAATGCCTGGCACATAATCCATACTGAGTAACTCCTCAATGATTTACAACTCAAATGCGGGGACGTGCCATGGTGCCTAACATTTATTATTTCAAGGTTTTCATTAAATTTTTCCATATAAGAAAAATAATTGAAATGCAAATATATATGAGCTAATATACTGTTTGGATATACATAGAAGACAGACATATGCATATGACACAGAGCCAATATAGTTTAAAATACATAAATAAGCAAGTGAAGGATGTATCACAATTAATCCCTTAGGAGGAACACAGGACTTGATTTCCAAGAGGTGATGTGGTAGAATAAACGTTTTTTGATGTTGGTCAGACTCACACTCCTCGACTTCCACCTATGATATGGGTAAATTTGGGCATATTTCTTAACCTCTGGACTAGTTTTCCTCATCTGTGAAACTAAAATAATTACAGTATCCATCTCCCTGGATTTTTCTGAGGATTACATCTGATAGTACTTGAAAAAATACAGTACAATGCTCTGCACATAGTAAGAATTCAATAAATATTAGATCTTATTTTTTAATATTTCCACATCATCCCTTTATCAACAAGACCTTATTTTATTAGGTCTGGCTGAAAAACACTTAGGTCTGGGCCACCAAGCAAAACAAGATTATTTCTGGTGTTCCCTTCTTTTTTTTACATTTACTTATTATTGAGAGACAGAGAGAGACAGAGCATGAACGGGGTAGGGGCAGAGAGAGGAGACACAGAATGTGAAGCAAGCTCCAGGCTCTGAGCAAGCTGTCTGCACAGCGTCTGATGCGGGGGGTAGGGGGGTGCGAACCCCTGAACCATGAGATCATGACCTGAGCTGAAGTCAGTCGCTCAACTGACTGAGGTGTTCCTCAGGTGTTCCCTACTTTCACTACCGTAGACTAACCAGGCTGAAAAGTACAGAAGCAACGTAAAGAGCCAACTTGGTTTATGCAAAGATGTAGGAGAAAGAAAAATGCTTCCATTTGTATTTATCAGCATCAACTGTGTTCCTGATCGAGAAAACAATTTGGAAATATCAGATAGTTCAAGTGAATGAAAGAGCAATTAAAGAATCAGGTTCCTATTGATACAAAACTTACCAATATAATTTTCATATAATATCAAAAACACCTAGAAACAAGTACAGAAAATAATGAAATTTCTCCTTGTACTATATTGCCTGTTAAAAAGTACTTCTGATTAAGATTTCCATAGGACAAAATCTTAAAAAAGTCAAACCATAAACATAAAAGCATTACATTTAAACTAACATGAAATATTCTAAAACTTTATTCTGAGAAAGATTTCAAAACTGATTCCTTTAGAAATAAGCTATCTCAGAAATATATGTAATTTTTTGTAATATATTGTTTTATGTATAAAATATTTTACAAATCTGTAAATGAATATGTTTCCTCCATGCAAATATAACATACAACCATTCAAACTAAATAGGATTATTTTTCAGAGAAACATGATTGTTGGGACCAGCCCACAGAAATGAATTCCCAATGACAAATGTAGTGCTGGGAAGTACACTTTAAAAATTAGCTTGCGGGGCACCTGTGTGGCTCAGTGGGTTAAGCGTTTGACTTCAGCTCAGGTCATGATCTCACAGTTCATGAGTTCAAGCCCCACATCAGGCTTCACGCTGACAGTGCAGAGCCTGCTTGGGATTCTTGCTCTCTGCCCCTCGCCACCCTCCTACGCTCTCTCTCTTAAGGTAAATAAACTTCTAAAAAATTCACTTGTGGGGCGCCTGGGTGGCTCAGTTGATTAAGCTTCTTACTTCAGCTCAGGTCCTGATCTCACTGCTCCTGGGTTCACGCCCCGCATCCAGCTCTGTGCTGACAGCTCAGAGCCTGAAGCCTGCCTCAGATTCTGTTTCCCCTCTCTCTGCTCTCCCCAACTTGTGCTCGGTCTCTTTCTGTCTCTTAAAAATGAATAAATGTTAAAAAGAAAGTTTTAAAGAAATTTACTTGCGAAATAGGAGCATGAAGAATGATACATTTCAACGGCAAAATTTAATGTTATAAACATAGACTAAGTATTTATTTTAATGCATCAGCCAAAAACCGGCAACAGATTTACTTTGTCAAGTTGTGAACAAAAAGACCATGTCTTCATCATCTCCATACCACTAGTGTCTACAACACCAACACCTGGTGTATAGTAAATGCTTGAAAAGGTTTCTTTAATTATTGAAGTAGAACTGACACAAAATGTTATGTTAGTTTCAGGTGTATATCCTATCGATTCGTCAATTCTGTGCAGTACTCAATGCTCACCACGAGAAGTGTCCTTTCCATCTACCACCATACAATGTTATTAGAATATTATGGACTATATTCTTTATGTTGTACTTGTTACCCTTGTGACGTTTTTATTTGATAATTGGAAGTTTGTAACCCTTAATCCCTTTTATCAAATTCACCCATCCCCACATACATCCACCTCCCCCCTAGCAGTCACCAGTTTGTTCTCTGCACTTAAGAGTTTGGTTTTTGTTTGTTGTTTGTTTGTTTGTATTTCACATAGAAGGGAAATCATGTCTGACTTACTTCACTTAGCACAATACCCTCAAGGTCCATCCAGGTTGTCACAAAAGACAAGATCCCATTCTTTTATACAGCAGACTAATATGACATCACACACACACACTTCTTTATCCAATTCATCTATCAATGGACATTTAGGTTGCTTCCATATCTTGACTACTTTAATAAGGCTGCAGTAACCATAGAGTACATATCACTTTGCAAATTAGCATTTTTGGTTTCTTTGGGTAAATACTCAGAAGTAGAATGACTGGATCATATGGTATTTCTATTTTTAATTTTCTGAGGAACCTGCACTGTTTTCCAGTGGCTCCATCAATTTACATTCTCACCAAGAGTGCACGAGGGTTCCCTTTTCTCCACATCCTTGTCAACACTTGATATTTTTCTCTTTAATTCTAGCCATTCTGACTGATTAGAAGTGATGTCTCATTGTGGTTTTGATTTGCATTTCCCTGATGATGAGTGATGTCGAGCACCTTTTCACGTGTCTGTTGGCCATCAGTATGCCTTTGGGAAAATATCTGTTTAGGTTCTCTACTCATTTTTTTAATGGTCCAATTTTTCATTTAATCTAGTTAGCTAACATGGAATATCAGTTTTGGGAGTAGAATTTAGTGACTTATCACTTACATATAACATCCAGTGGCCCTCCTTGATACTCATCACCACCCATTTAGCCCATCCTCTACCCACCTCCCTTCCAGCTGGTTTTCTAGTTAGGAGTCTCTCTTATGGTTTGCTTCCATCTCTCTCTCTCTCTTTTTTAATTTCCCCTATGTTCATCTGTTTTGTTTCCTAAATTCCACATAGGAGTGAAATCATATGGTATTTGTCCTTCCCTGACTGACTGACTTCACTCAGAATACACTGTAGCTCCATCTACGTCACTGCAAATGGCAAGATTTCATTCTTTTTGATGGCTGAGTAAGATTCCATCACATATTGTATACCGCTTCTTTTTTTAAATTTTTAACAAGTTTTATTTATTTTTGAGAGAGACAGAGATAGACAGCGTGAGCAAGGAAGTGGCGGAGAGAGAGGGAGACACAGAATCTGAAGACAGACAACAGGCTCTGAGCTAGCTGTCAGCTCAGAGCCTGACACGGGACTCAAACCCACGAATTGCGAGATCATGAACTGAGCAGAAGTCAGACGCTCAACCGACTGAGCCACCCAGGTGCCCCTGTACACCACTTCTTTATCCATTCATCAGTCAATGAACTTTCGGGCTCTATCTGTAATTTGGCTATTGTTGATAATGCTGCTATAAACATTGGGGGGTTTGTGCCCCTTTAAATCAGCATTTTAATATCCTTTGCATAAATCCCTAGTTGTGCTATTACTGGGTTGTAGGGTAGTTCTATTTTTAACTTTTTGAGGGATCTCCACACTGTTTTCCAGAGTGGCAGCACCAGTTTGCATTCACACCAACAGTGCAAGAGGGCTCCCCTTTACCTGAATCCTTGTCAACAAGGATTCTGTGTTAATGTTAGCCCTTCTGACAGGTGTGAGGTGGTATCTCATTGTAATTTTTTAGTTTATTATTTTGAGAGAGAGAGAGAGAGAGAGCGAGCGAGCGAGCATGGGGGATGGACAGAGAGAGAGAGAGAGAGAGAGAGAGAGAATCCCAAGCATGCTCTGTGCTGTCATCTCACAGCCCAACATGGGGCCTGATCTCACAAACCAATACCAAGAGTCCGACACTTAGCCAGCTGCGCCACTGAGGTGCCCTTCATTGTAGTTTTGATTTGTATTTCCCCGATGATGAGTGATGTTGAACATCTTTTCATGTATCTGGTAGCCATCTGGATGTTTTCTTTGGAAACATGTCTATGCATGTCTTCTGTCCATCTCTTAACGGGGTTATTTATATTTTGGGTGTTGATTTTGATAAGTTCTTAAAATATTTTTAATGTTTATTTTTGAGAGAGAGACAGAGACAGAGCACAAGTGGGGATGGGCAGAGAGAGAGGGAGACACAGTATCCGAAGTAGGATCAAGGCTCCGAGTTGTCAGCACAGAGGCCCCACTCATGGGCCACGAGATCATGACCTGAGCTGAAACTGGATGCTTAACCGACTGACCCACTCAGGTGCCCCAACTTTGGCAAGTTCTTTATAGATTTTGCAGAAGGAAAGAATATCCAATAGAAACAAGACAGTCTCTTCAACAAATGGTGTTGGGAAAACTGGACAGCAACATGCAAAAGAATGAAACTGGACCGCTTCCTTATGCCAGACACAAAAGTAAATTCAAAATGGATGAAAGAAAAAAAATGGATGAAAGACCTAAATGGGAGACGGGAAACTGAAAGTCCAAGAGTAGAACACAGGGAGCAAATCTCTTTGACCTTGGTCATAGCAACTCCTTAACTAGACACATCTCCTGAGACCAGGGAAACAAAAGCAAAAATGAACTACTAGGACCTCATCAAGTTCAAAAGCTTCTGCACAGTGAAGGAAACAATCAACAAAACTAAAAGGCAACCACTGGAATGGGAGGATATTTGCAAATGATATATCTGATAAAGGGTTGATATCCATAATCTATAAGAAACATCAATCTCTGCACATTCTTTAATTGGATTTTCAGGGCTTTTTAAGTGTTGAGTTGCGTATGTTCTTCACAGATTTTGGAGATTAACCCCTTATTGGACATATCATTTGTAAATCTCTTCTCTTCTCAGTAGGTTGCTTTTTTGTTTTATGATTTCCTTCACTGTACAAAAGCCTTTTATTTTGAGTGTTGCCACAATAGTTTATTTTTGCTTTCATTTTCTTTGTCTAAGGAGACCTATCTATACACATGTTGCTAGGCCGATGTCCAAGAAATGGTCTATTTCTTCATTTCAGCGTTTTAGAGTTTTAGGTCTGACACATTTAGGTCTTTAACACATTTTGAGTCTCCTTTTGTGTTTGGTGGAAGAAAGTGATCCATTTTTATTCTTCTACATGTTGCTGTCCAGTTTTCCCAACACCATTTGTTGAAGACAGTGTCCTTTATCCATTGTACTTTCTGGCCACTTTTATCATAGATTAATTAACCATACAGGTATGGGTTTATTTGGGGGTTCTCTACCTTATAATTCTGCGTCTCAGCTTCCTCAAAAATGAAAGAGTAGCAGTGCACAAATTCTAAAAGCTTTTATAGCATTTAATTTTTTTGATCATTCCTAAGAGTGTATCATGAGTTATGCTTTATCTTATTACATCTACACCTGGAAATTTTGGTGGTACACAATAACAAGAAATTACACGAGTACTTTGTACATTGGTACACTTGCACATTTGGTATATTTGTACATCTTGTTAAAAATGTGTATTTTAGGGGCGCCTGGGTGGCTCAGTCAGTTAAGCGTCCGGCTTCGGCTCAGGTCATGATCTCACGGTTCGTGGGTTTGAGCCCCTCGTCGGGCTCTGTGCTGACGGCTAGCTCAGAGCCTGGAGCCTGCTTCAGATTCTGTGTCTCCCTCTCTCTCTGACCCTCCCCTGCTCACACTGCTTCTCTCTCTCGAAAATAAATAAAAAATATTAAAAAAATTTTTTTAAATGTGTAATTTATAAATATTGTTTCTTCACTAGTATGCATGCTTATATGCAATTAAATACGATTTATAATTTAGGTTACACCATAACTCTCATTTCCACTAATACTAAATTAATCTTAAATTTTAAAGATTATAAATGAGGGACAAACTTTAGTAATAATATATAAATTTCATGATTTATAATTCAATGATAAAAAGCACCTAGTTCAATGTTTCACATGATTCTGCTCTCCCTTCTTTAAATTTAATTATTAACCTTCCCATATGTTCATCAGAGTAAATGAATCATCTAGCCACAGAAGACATTCAGCTGCTCTTAGTAATTCAGGCTAACTTGTATTTTAATTAGATTTTTAATGGACAATTTACCACATGCTTTGGAAGGCATTAAAATAAGTGAAATGTCCAATTGTTTTGATCAATATAATTTACTTTACCATAAAAAGGGTATGAAATAGGGGTTCCTGCGTGGCTCAGTCGGTTTAGCCACCAAATCTTGATCTCAGCTCAGACCGTCATGATCTCACGGTTTTCAGATCAAGCTCCAACTCGGGCTCTGCACTGACAACATGGAGCCTGCCCGGGATTCTTTCTTCCTCCTTCTCTCTGTCCCCCTCCCTTTCATGCTCTCTCTCTCGCTAAAAATAAATAAACATTAAAAAAAGGAATGAAATAAATAAGTATGGTTGCCTATTTGTTTAGAAGGGACATAATCTGTAACTGAAAGTGATAACTCTGATTAAAAAATCATAAATTGGGGCGCCTTGGTGGCTCAGTCAGTTCAGCTTCCAACTTCAGTTCAGGTTATGAACACACAGTTTGTGGGTTCAAGCCCTGCATCAGGCTCTGTGCTGACAGCTCAATGCCTGGAGCCTGCTTCGGATTCTGTGTCTCCCACTCTCTCTGCCCCCCCCCCCCGCCACTTGTGCTCTGTCTCCTCTCTCTCTCTCTCTCTCAAAAATAAATATTTTTAAAAATCATAAACATTTAAAATTAAATATATATTTGTATCTGGCCCCAATTTTGTGTTCATCATGGTAGCCTGAAAGAGTAAGTATGCTTTGAACTTGAACCCAAAAGAAGAGTTTCTGCCTAGCAAGAGGAGAATGGATTCACATGAACACGATGAAAAATAAGTGTGGTTTTCTAAGCATTCCAAAAGAGGAACATGTTATGCACTAATATTTGCTACTTTAACATTATATTAATTTGTTTGGGTTTTATAAATACATATCTTATTATCCATGTGACTAATTTACTTTAAAGCTACATGGTCATGTGTGCTTAAAATAGATTTTAAAAGAAAATAAAAATAGTATTAATCAGAGCATAAAGCACATCTCTTATGGAGGTATATTTATTTATTTATTTTGAGAGAGACAGAGACAGAGGGAGAGATAGAATCCCAAGCAGGCTCTGCACTGTCAGCACAGAGCCCGCCGCGGAGCTCCATCTCACGTATTGAGAGACCATGACCTGAGCCCAGATCAAGAGTTGGAGGCTTAACCCACTGAGTCACCAGGCACCCAAAGCACATCTTTTAAAACCATAAAAGAGGGGGAAAGGGTGGGGGGAATGGGTTAAATAGGCAATGGGGAGTGCACTCAGGAGGGCACTTGTGATGAGTACCAGGTGACGTATGGGAAGTGTTGAAACCCCATCTGTACGCCTGACACTAATATAACACTGTATGTTAACGACCTGGAATGAATATAAAACTTTTAAAAATAATTAAATAAAGCCATAAAAGAAAATCCAAAAGTCCTTCATAAAGTAGAACACATTTCAGACCAGAGACCTATTAAAAATGCTAAATACCTGTTACCGAGACCTTGAATCATCGCTTAAAATATTCAACTACTATCGTATAATAAACTGATATCGATATAAAGCTTGAACAACCATAAGGCCTTATTACTAAAACTGGTCACTCAACCAGCAGGATCAGCATCACTTGGGAGCTTGTTAGAAATGGAGAATCTCAAAGCCCACCCCTTGGTATTTGCTTAGTAAGGTCACTAGGTGATCCACAGGCATATTAAAGTTTAGGAATCACTGCCCTATATAGTAGAATATTAATTATTACTTCATAAAATATACAGCATTACTTGTTATTTCTTTGCATTAGAAGTGACTGAGATATCTGAACAAAGTGCTAGAAAATTCAATTTGCCATCTTAAAAATCTATTTCTATTTCTATATTTACGGACGTACATACCTAATCAATTTCTTGCTTATTCAGGTGGACCCTTGATGAATATTAATGGCATACAGTAAAAATCATTAACTTTCCCCAATCTTAAAGTGGCAGGGCAATAAATATGATGTATTTGAAAGTCGAAGAAAAGAGGTTGCAGTAGTTTCTTCAAACGTTTTTTAAAAGATCACATTTTGAAGCATCTTCTCTTCTCACAAAGTGTGGTAACTTTCAAATGATTCAATCAGCAGGTTCCCATCCTAAACTACTGATGTCAGGATTCTCATAACTTGGAAAAACTCTGATTTTCCAGTGCAAGAAGGCTCTCCTTGGCTAAAAAAAAGCCAAAGCCTTGCTTAAAACACACACACACACACACACACACACACACACACACACACACACACACAGTGTGGAAAATCTGAACTATTTAAACACCGTAAGCACAGGAATTTTTTTCACGTTTTAACATGCTGCCTTAAGGAACGGAAGATATCTAGGCATTTCCAAATTAATTTAATATACACTAATGCAGCAAAGGGCACCCAGTCTGTTAAAGGACTCTGGATGCCGACACAGGTTCCTGAGAACCTTAGAATCATTCTATGTATAACATCAATACTTACTAAAGCAAATAAAATCTATTCAAAATTCTGTGATAAACCTAGGATACTTTGTTAACAACTTATGCCAAGTGTTTATTTACATCTTAAGTACTTCTTGAAAATCTCAGACTTGAGGGTAACTATAAAACAGGGGCAATATGATCTTAAGCAATATTTACCTGAATAACTTTCCTCTATTAGGACAAATAATAATTATGAATAAGTGACAGTCATTTTAATGAAATAGGTGGAATTTTTAAAAACTGGAATTCCTTGAAATATTTTTTTTATCAAACTGCTTAATAGGGATAATTCAATCATATACCTCACACTAAAGTCTACAATATAAACAATCACCTATCCTATCTTTTATTTTATGTAAAGGTTTATCGGACATTTATGTATATAAAGAGTCTAACTTGTATAAAGGTGAAGGCATCTTCATTATTTCGTGAAGGTACCTTAGAAAATTATTTTTTAAGGAAAAATTATCTTCTGCAAATAACACGATGGAAAGAGAATCTGGACTCTTAAACAACGTCTGTGGAATGTCCTCCTGAGGTCTATTTTTCCACAGTAGAGAATATAGACACAAGCTATCAAATACCTAGAAAAGATGGATGCTGTCACGTTGAGAAGAAGTAAAGAGAGAGAAAAGAAATCTCAGACTTTAATTTTTTTCATTCAACTTTATCCACAGTTTGCATCGGTAATATACATTTAGTGTTCTATTTATTTTTAAATGCATCAGAAAATCAATTATGATAGATCTGTGACCAATACAAAGATTTCTGGATTCTTCAAAAAAGTCACTTAGAAAACTCAGTAGACTAGCATTCTGTAAAGATAATTATTAAACAAATGGCAATGCATTTTTACTCTTTCTTTCAATTCTACCATACCCAACATCACTTCTTTCTTGTGCCGTACAGTAATACAATTTAGCAGAAGTAGCGATCTAGTACGTTTGTTAGGGCCTAATAAAATATTTGTTTGCTTTATTTAACCCCTTCAAATCACAAATCCAATTCAAATAATTAAAATCACTCTTCATTCAATAAGTGATGAACTAAATGTAAAATAACCATAAAAACTATTTAGAATAAAATTGACACTTATTTGAAAAACTACTAAAGGAAATACATCAGAGCCTTGATCAAATGTGTCCTCGGGGACTATGCTGAGAAGCTGACGTAGAGGTGGTATTGCCTTTTGGCACTAGAGCAACCCGACTGACATGATGTGACCCTCAGATGGATGGACCCATCTTACATGGAATTTTGCTTTGCAGTTGAGAACGCTGTAAGGAAGGTTCTGGTGCATTTTCCCTTTAAAGTAATAACTGACAAGTAAGTGAAATGCAATAAGGAAATGGCCTATAATTGCACTAATATTTCAATGAGAAACAGGAAAATACTTGTAAAATAATGACATCTAGATGGATTAAGAAGAGGAATCCTACAGCATGGTACCTATGAAAGCAGTATGAATCACTGCTGTAGCTCTGAATGGTCACTTTATTTGACACCGTCAAATGTGCACAATAAAAACTAACAACTTAAGATATTTATTTGCCGTTTCTTACATGTATTACCCAAGTTTTCAGTAGGGAGATTGATTATGCCAATGACGTTTCTTTTCAGCTCCAACTGATAAATAGTAACTGATTAGCTCAAATATTTAAAGTAATAAGCTACTAATAATTTATTTTTAAACCTTATAGTTATCAGAAGCTTTAATTTGTTAAAAGCTCCAATTTCACACTCGTGAAATGTAAAGAACACATGTGTATTCTAATGCCAAAATGTAATTATATGGCTTCATGCCAGCTGATCAATAAAACTAGAGTTGTTTCTAAACCAACCCTTACTATACCGTTTGGCACACTAGGTTTCACCTTTTATATATACCCTTTGAAATACCCAGGCCAACACTTTTAATGAGTTGCATCCACATTAAGAGGTAACAAGTGCAAATAATCACATATCTAAGATATGGCACTCGCTTGGCTACTACAAAAGTAATTATACTAAGGTTCTTCTAGAGCAAACTGAGTTGTTACAGTAATGTTATTGACAAATTCCTGCACTACCACCAACATAAATTTATCCATCTCCGAATTAAATAAGGACTTTAGGTAACGTAGCATACTTACAACAATATTTGTAGAATGGCCTGTGGTTTAATTCAACATCATGTTAATTGAGGATCCTAAGACTTACAGGATCCACAAATGGCCAGATTTCATCAAAAAAAAAAAAAAAGCCTATTCTTCAACTGCTGCTCTCTGAATCTGAATAAAACTAATGGTAACCGCAGCATGCTGACTCAAAGTCCAGACATAAATCCAAACTTTGGCAGTTTTATCACAATGTCCTAGATAATCAGTACTTTGCTACTTCTCAAAAACCTTACTGCTTTGTGTAACATTTTCAATACAGAAATAAAATACTCTTCACATAATCCATTTTAAAAGATGATTACTTTTTGCAAAATTAAATAGCATAAATGAAGCATATTAACGTTGGCGGGTTTTTTTGTTTGTTTTTGACAACATGACATAACCAATTTAAGGAAAACTGCAATGGACTAAATAAAAAACCACAAATGTCACAATGTGAGGCACATTTAAATCCTCACATATAACTGACCTTACAAAATCTACTAAAATACTTGAAAGTTCCATTGATTCCATTAATACAAAAAAAAAAAAGAAATTGCAAAAAGGCTTAAGAATATGTAAGAGTCGTCAATTACACAGGCACTTCACATGTAAACAGTCTACAGTACAACTGAAAATATTTTGGCACCCACCTATAATACCACTAGAATTTAATATAAAACCAGAGTTCTGCATTTTCTACTCATTATTTTGTCTAGAAAACTAAGACCAAAGATTGAAGAAACTGTATAAACTAGAAGTAGAAATGTATTAAATAACTCAAATATAGAATAGTTTCAAATTGGTAAAAAATTGACTACCTCATCCAGGTGTTTACTAGTATGCTCTGATGTAAAAAATTAAACCTAATGTGATTAGTAAATTGAAACCACATCTTAAATTTAGTATCAATCTGGTTTTTGAAAAATAATCCAGGTTATCAACTGGCTCCATAGAAAGAGAATTTGAATTTATCAACAACTCTTACTAAGTGAATCCAGCTTTCCCCCCATAAGAGGTTTGGGCAATTCAAAATTTAATTTTGATGTTTTCACGTCATTTTTTTAAACCTATGGATTGACCTAATAAAATTATTAATTTTGATTAGACATTCTTATCATAAATTTGAGATATTTCAAATCACTTCAAACAAATGAAACTATACACGTATAATTTTGAGATGTTACCTCAAGCTGTAGAAAGCTGAGATGCCTTGGTTGTAGGTAATTCAAGAAGAGCCTGCCCTGTGACGCCGACTTTCACAAGTCATCTCTCTTCCAGAATATGATGAGGCAAACAGAGTCTTTCCTGAAAAACAAAATAAATGCTATCAGAATGTTTGTTTTTTTAATAGCGCAGTAAAGCGTAAACAACTCAGAAGTGGATTTTTAAAACATGTGTCCTGTGAAAATTCCACGTGAGAAGTACATAATTGTATTTAATTTCTAAACTTTTTATTCTCTTGAGGCGTAACTGACATTTAACATTATATTAGTTTCAAGGGTAACATATAATGATTTGAAATTTGTATACAATACAAAATGATCATCACCGTAAGTCTAGATAACATCCGTCATCATACAAGAAGTTAACTTTTAGGATTTACTCTCTTGGCAACTATACGTATATTCTACAATATGACTGACTATCATCACTATGCAGTACATTACATCCCCAGGACTTATTTATTTTATAACTGGAAGTCTGTACTTCTTGAGCCCCCATCACCTGATTTCGCCTACTCCCCAGCTCCCCTCTTGCAAAGAGCATTGTCTTCTCTGTATCTATAATGTACATTGTGTTTTGTTTGTTCCCTTGGGGGGTTTTAGAGTCTATATGTTAAGTGAAAACATACAGGATATGTCTCTCTCTGTCTGACTTATTTTGCTTAGCATAATCCCCTCAAAGTCCACCCAAGTCACAAATGGCAAGATGTCATTCTGTTTTATGGCTGAGTAGTATTCTACTGTATGAATACCACATCTGTATCCGTTCATCCACCAATGGACACTTAGGTTGCTTCCATATCCTGGCTATTGTAAATAATGCCCCGATGAACATGGGGGTGCATTATCCCTTTGAATTGGTATTTCTGTTTTCTTTGGATAAACACTCCGAAGTAGAATTGCTGGATCATATTTCTATTTTTAATTTTTGAGGATCTTGCATACCGTTTTCCATGGTGGCTGCACCAATTTATATCCCCATCACACGGACACGAGGGTTCCCTTTTTTCCACACCTTCATCAACATTTTGTCTTTTTGATAATATCCATTCTAACAGCTCTGAGGTGGTATCTCATTGTATAATTTCTAATTCTAAAATCGCTGTTTCAATAGACTTTTATGGGTGGGATTCTCTTTTACAGGCTGTGTTTTGATCTGAGGTTGATCTGATCCACATAAATAAGCAAATATTGAAAAAAATTTATGATTTTTATCGATTGTTGAGAGACAGAGAGAGACAGTGTGAGCAGGGGAGGGTCAGAGAGAGAGGGAGACACAGAATCCGAAGCAGGCTCCAGGCTCTGAGGAGCTGTCAGCACAGAGCCCAACGTGGGGCTCGAACCCACAAACCGTGAGATCATGACCTAAGCCGAAGTCGGATTCTTAACCAACTGAGCCACCCAGGCGCCCCAAGCAAGTATTTTAAAGTGAGGCAGTCATGCTAGATGTTTCCTAAGCTCTTGTGCTGGAGTAGACAAAGCACTAAATTTCCAGCCAGGAAATCTAAGGGCCATGAACTATGAATTACTAAAGGTACTAAAAAATACCCTGAGACTCAGTTTCTTCAACCCAAAGACAGGATGGCGTGAGAAACAAACTGAAGAATCTGGAGGTGGTAGTGCTTTGTGAACTCTTCAGTCCTGGACAAAATTGGCCTCTCTCCTTCATTCTACAAGTTCTAAGATGCATTGGTCTGTAATATATGAAGGGACTCAGTAGCTTTTTGTTTGTTTGTTTGTTTGTTTGTTTGTCTTAAGGTTACTTCCCTCCAGCTTCTAGTGATCTTTGTTGCTTCTTAGTTCAGCGGTCTAGAACCTGCTAAGTAGGAACTGCCTCCTCTTGTAAGCACATCATGTGTCAGTTGATCTTCAGGCAACTTTGCATTAGGTTTCATTAGCCTTCACCAATCCTCTTCTAACTTCTTTTTTTCTTTCTTTTCAGTAAGTAATCTCCACTCCCAACGTGGGGCTCGAACTCACCACCCCAAGATCAAGAGTCACATGCTCTACCAACTCAGCCAACCAGGCTGTCCCTCTTCTAGCATTCTTCATGTTTTCAAGAGTTCTCCTTTAACTCTCTTCTCTTTTATACTATATCTTCTCTTTGGTATTCTCAAAACCTTATCAAAATTGCAAGGGTTAACTAAATAACTTTCGTAGCTATTTCTGAAGAAACAATGCAATCCGCTGCTTCAGCTGTGACCACATTCATCTCAGGAAAGTGAGCTAGTAATGGATAGTGTGGGTGGCAAACAGACCATCGATAGGACTCATCTGGTCAATAACTGTATACTTGGTTAGCACAGTATCTTACAGATCTAGAAACGTTACATTTTTTTTTTCTAAATCCACTGTTTCTTCAAACATGGGAAGCCTTGGCAAGACTGAGCTCCTAGTCCCACATAGTAGTCACTATATCCTCCACCCTGATGACTTTCAAATGTTTATTTCCTGCCATGATCTACTGAGCTCCAGATACAAATATGAACTTGATACAGCCAAATGGATGTCCAATAGACATATCAAAATCAATCTGTCCACAACAGAATTACATCATCACTAAATTAAACTGTCTTTTATATTCTATACCTGCATCAGTAGTTCACTATTCAGTCTCCCTCAACATAAACTTCGGGGTCCTAATAGTCTTTTCGTTCTTTCTCATTCCCATAAACCATTCACCAAGCACTACTGGTAATACCCACTTATCAGAAGCATTCTCAAAAACTATCTTCTTATCTCTATTTTCACACCAACATTTGTTGCCTTCCCAATGTTTTGTCTGTTAATTCAAATAATTAATGAAATGTTAGAAAAAAAAAAGGTTTCAAATCGACTTCAGCTTACACCTTAGAAATTGGAGAAATAACAAACAAATTAAGCCAATGGCAAGGAGAAAGAATGAACAAATGAAGTTGAGAGAGGAAAGCAATAAAACAAAAACCAGAAAATAATTTTAAAAAAATCAGTGAAACCAAACGTTAGTTCACTGAGAAAATTTTTTTCAATTCATAAGCCTCTAGCTAGGTTAATCAGGAAGAAAGAAAGAAAATACGCAAATTACCTACATCAGGAATAAGAGAGGTAATATCAGAAGAAATATTAAAAATACTAAGTTGATAATAAGGGGACATTATAAACAAATTTATAATAATAAGTTTGACAAACTAGATGAAATAGACAAATTCTTTGACAGATAGTATACCAAAAGCTCATGCAAGAAGAAATAGAAAACCAGAATAGCCCTGTATCCATTAAAGAAATTAAAATTGTAGTTCAAATCCTTCCCACAAAGAAAACACTTGGCCCAGAGAGGTTCATTAAAGAATCGGGCCAAATATGTTAAAAGCAAATAACATCAATTCTACACAAAATCTTCACAGAAAGGAAGGAGCAGGGAATAGTTCCTAACCTAGTTCATAAGGTCAATATTACCATGACACTAAAGCCAGGCAAAGATATTAAAAGAAAAGAAAACTAAAGACC
>PISW01014786.1:0-19615 GCA_004023785.1 Mungos mungo | reverse complement strand
GCAATCTTACTGTTTTCCTGGGATAGTTGAACATAGTAAGAGCTACAATATAAAGCAGATTTTTATATGTTAATTGTATTCATGTTAAATATGAGTAAGCTGCTACCCAACTTGATGGGACCAGTTTCTACAACTTATAAAAATCCTATATCCACACAAACAAATGAAAGGCTTATAAGGACAGAGCTGTGAAAGACCATGGGGATTTGAGGCCTAAAAACTGGGTGGACTGTTTGAAGCAGAAGTGCTCACTGCCCCTGCCTGCTGACATGTGTCCCCACTAATAGGTAACAGAGAGACCAGAGCACGTGACTACCCTAATCACAGGCTAAGTGGTAATGAGTGAGGTACCTGCCATTTACGAGTCAGCATCCCTGGAAGGTCACCCAGGTACAGTGGCCCCAACCTAAGTTGGGTTTAGACACCTGGGATACAAGTACTTTGTGGAACCACAGCACATGCCTTGCTGATCCTGCCTGTTATAGTTTCGAGGAGGCTGGTTCAGTTCCCAAACCGACTCTCCCACATAACACTGTAAAGTGATGTCCAAAGGGCTGACAGCATCCAAAACTGCCTGAGAGAGATCAGTACTCTCTGTCATCCAACAGGCTCTGCTACTAAGGAACACCCAGGAAATAAATTAGATCATGAAGAAAATTAGGTGTTCCCTGATCTCTGGAACTCGCCATATTAGCCAAATCCCCAACATTGTTACATTTATTCTCAGATATCACAATCAGGGGCTGCTTCAGATTGTGGACTGACTACAGGCCCTCTCCAGTTGCCTCCCCACATTTCAAAATATTTCTCCACGTGTGCTTTCAATAGGTCTTCTCTTTCTAGGGAGTGGTCCGTCATCACTGTTCATCTCTGCTCAATCCCTGTCAGTGCTAAGTGTCTGAACTAGCACCGTGGTCCGCTGGTCTTGAATCCCTCTAGTCTCAGGTAAGAGGTCAGTGAGGACACTCTAGTCATAACACAGGCAAAGAGCTGTCTGAAATGCACATGTCACTGGGAAAGAAATTGGGGAGATTGAGAAGAACTGGAGATACTTGACAAGGGAAACAAGGGAAGCTGACGTCTCGTTATTCAGAGTCAGCTGTGCAAGCTGGAGACAGGTGTCCTCTCTCCACATGCAGAATTCATGCAATTCTTCTTCCTGCAATTTTTCCTCTCTCTTGCCTTGCCTCTTAGTGGAGTATTTTTCTGCTACCTATGGAGTGTTTCTTACACACCCTGCACCGTCATGTGTGTGCATTCACTTGGTTGAAACATCAAAGGAACCCCTCCATCATGACATGGAGCTCAATCCACTGTTAGGAACCATGGGTGCAGAGTTTAGGAGTTCCTGGGTAAGTCCAGGTTGAGCCCTTGAAACGAAAACATATTTAGGTAAATATGTGGGGATCTTCTCCAAACTGTGCACCGTGGAGTGCCGAGGGAGGCAGGGGAGGGGGTTGCCCACCAGGGCAGTGGTTGAGGTGTCATATGAGAAATTATATTGACTTGTGACTGTGCAGGGTGTTGTTTAGGGAATTCGCTAATAGAAATGTTTTGTGTTAGTTCAAGTCCCCTGCAATGAAACCCAACTAAACAAAATGGATCCCAAGTAGCAGAATCAAGGACTATTTGAGGTACATTGTCAATAGTACCCTGATTCTCTCTAATATGTTCATCTTGATGTCCTAGTATTTACTAGGTGGAAAAAAGGGTGTAATAGATGAAGTGTGGGAATTATAACCATTCATTCTTTAACGTCTGGGGCCACTGACAAAGTGATTACCAGGCATATATATCTATCCACCTATCTACCTACCTGCCTATCTATCTATATCTTTATATCTGTCATCTATCTATACCTATCTGTCTGTCTACGTATCATCTACCCGCATTATCTATCCATATCAACTATTTATATCTGTATCATCATCATCTATATCCAGATAATCATCATCTATATCTATCTAATTGTATCTCTATACAAAGAGGTGGTAGATGTCATCTCTTATCTACATTCTTTTTTTTTTAATGTTTTACTTATTTTTGAGAGTGAGAGCACAAGTATGGAGAGGCAGAGGGGGGCAGAGAATCCAAAGCAGGCTCAGCTCTGACAACACTGAGCCCAATGTGGGGCTTGAACTCATGAGCCATGAGATCCTGACCTGGTGCTCAACAGACTGAGCCACCCAGGTGCTCCCTTTACATTCTTAAATAATGTCAGGTAGGTCAATTGGTGGCAGGATAATGCATCAGTCATTACGCACATGTGTTAACACATTATACACCAACATATTATATTCATTAAAATATATGAAGTTCACCCTTAGACTCAGGTATGCCTTTCACAGGCACTACATGACCCATGTGCAAAATAAACATTGCAAACATTCCAGAAGCATTCTTTCTCTGGGGCATGTGGGTGGCTCAGTTGGTTTGGCATCTGACTTTGGCTCAGGTCATGGTCTCATGGCTGGTGGGTTTGAGTCTGAAACTGCCTCTGTGCTGAGCTTTAGATATTCTATCTCCGTCTCTTTCTGTCCCTCCCCAACTCGCACCCTGTGATTCTCGAAAATATATAAACATTGAAAAAAAGAAACATCTGGTTCTGATATAAATACCTATGAGTAATAATTTCAGCAATTTTCAGACCTGAAGTAATTACTAAGAAATATCGATGTTCAATCATATGCCCTTTTAGGAAAGAGGTAGGCATCTTTTACTGACATCTGGGATGTCTTTTTCATTGCGTCCACTTCAAGTAGTGTTCTCCTTTTCTATCCATTAATAGTGCAAAGATATATCAGTGTTTTACTGGCATCCCACTACTTTTTCTTTATTTTTTATGAAATTTTAAGATTTAAGATTAGGCAACCCTTCAGATACAGATGTTCATAAACCTTACACAAGCTCTAACTGAGGAACCTACATATACACCAATATTTATGGGAAAAGGTGTTGGTTTGAACAGTGGAAATTACTACATGAATTACAGAAACACCCTATTCATGTCCTAAAACCAACCTTGGGGGAAAACCTTAATGTGTTCTTCTAAAGACCACATAGCTAAAAACCCTGCATAAATGACCGATCATGTCATAATGACCTTTCTATGTCCTGGTAGAGACCTCGGCTTAAAGCCTATTTGTCTGATGTAAGCATAGCTGCCTGGCTTTCCTTCGGTTCCCATTTGCATGGCACATCTTTCTCCACACCAGCACTTTCATTCTGAATGAGCTCCTAAAGCTGATGTGAATCTCTTGAAGGCACTTATAGATGTGTCTTGCATTTCTTTCCATTCTGCCCATCTGTACCTTTTAGTTGAAGAATTTGGTCCATTTATAGTGTTTTATGTACTTATTTATTTTAGAATTCAAATTAGGTAACACAAAGTGCAGTATTGGTTTCAGGAGTAGTACCCAGAGATTCACCTCCTACATATGACACCCAGTGCTCATCTCCAAAAGTGCCCTCTCCAATGCCTATCATTTCACCCATCCCCCCACCCGTCTATGCTCCAAAAACTCCCAGTTCTCTCTATCTAAGAGCCTTTTGTGTCTCTTTTTATATCATTTCCCCTTTCCTTTCTCTTTTTCATCTGTTGTGTTTCTTCATTTGGACATATGAGTGAAATCATTTGTGTCTTTCTCCAACTGACTTATTTCACTTAACAAAATAGCCTCCAGTTCCATCCACATTGTTGCAAATGGCAAGATTTCATTCTTTTTATTGCTGAGTAATATTCCAGTGTGTGATTGTGTGTACACACACTATATGTATTGTCATATGTATGACCTCTTTTATATGTGACATCTTTTTTGTCCATTCATCAGTTGATAGACAATTGGGTTCTTTCCATAATTGGACTATTATTGATAGCCCTGCTATGCATATTGGAGTGCATGCACTCATTCAAGTCAGAATTTTTGTATCCTTTGGATAAGTAAATAGTAGTATAAATGCTGCATTATAGGGTAGTACTCTTTCCAGTTTTTTGAGGACTCTATATACTGTTTTCCAAAGCATGTGCACCAGTTTGCATTCCCCCCAACAGTATAAAAGGATATCCCATTCTTGCATCTTTGTCAATCTGTTGTTAGTTATATTGTTAATTTTAGCCAATCCTTTATTTATTTATTTATTTTTGTTGAGGTTTATTTATATGGAAAGAGAGAAGAGACAGCATGCATGAGGGAAGGACAGACAGTGAGAGAGAGAGAGAGAGAGACCATTCCAAGCAGAGTCCACACTGTTAGAGCAGAGCCTGATATGGGGCTTGAACCAAATAACTGGGATATCATGACCTGAGGTGAAATGAAGAGTTAGAAGCTCAATTTAGTCAATCCACCCAGATGCCTGTAATTTAATCCATCCTGACACTTGTGAGATGAAATCTCATTGTGGTTTTGATTTGTACTTACCTGATGATGAGTGATGTTGAGTACCTTTTCATGGGTCTGTTAGCCCTCTGGATGTCTTCTTTAGAAAGGTGTCTATTCATTTCTTCTGCCCACTTCATCCCTGGATTATTTGGTTTCAGAGTGTTCAGTTTGATAAGTTCTCTCTAGATTTGGATATTAACCATTATCTGATATGTCAATTGCAAATATCTTCTCCATTCCATCTATTGCCTTTGAATATTGTTGATTGTTTCCTTCGTTTTACAGAAGTGTGTTGGTTTTTTGTTTTGTTGTTATTTATTTTTAATTCTTTTAATGAGGTGCCAAGAGCTTTGGCTCAGGTCACGGTCATTGACCAATCACAGAGTGGGCCCAGAACCCTCATGTAGGGTGTGACTAGTTTAACCTCCATCTTTAGGCCTACCCTCAGAAATGTTAATGGTGTTAGCTGACCTTCAAGGTCAGAGGGGGAAGCCTGAATCAGACATGCGTCCTTACAACCTAGGGGATGGAATATGAAGGGTCAGACACTTACCAGGACCTCAGGATCATGTTAAAGTCTCCACCCAAGGAGAAGCTTTCACCAATACAACATAGGATATGCATTTAAGCTTCTTACCGAAGTATATATGTGTTTGCTCCTGCCTTATACCCACCTCTACATAGGATGACAAAACTCCCCTTTCACATATTTATACTACTCCTAAATAAAAGGAAGCACTCACCCCTGCTCTTCGATCACCAACTTTGGAAGTTGTTCCCCTAATCACCTTATTTGTTGCAGATAAAGGTTCCTGTCAGAGACAGTTCTACCTGGTACATTCTCTACCTGTAACTCACCATGGAGGCAACTCATGTTAGCTTCGGTAGAGGAAGTTATCTTCACCCAAGAAGAGGAGGTGTCCATACTTCTCTAACATTACATCCTGTGGGAAGCCGGGTCTCTTTGAACTCATAAGTAGAGGAAAAATCTCCTTGTGAGGCAAGGTGGGTTTGCAAGGCCCTCCCACCATCAGATGGTGGTCTGGGTCTACACCCACTCAACTCCCACTCAATTTTTGCTTGAGCACTGACCCCAAGGCGCCTGACTGACTGACATCAGGAGTGACTTGCCTTCTTATGTTAAAAATATGGAAATAGTACCTTGTGAAGAAACTTGTTACAGGAGTTTCTTCTTTTGTGATTATAGGAGCAAATGTTACATTTCCTGAGAAAATCTCTTTTTCTTCTCCTCAGGAAAACTGGCTATTGACCCTTGCTCACAAACACCTAACTCTTGCCTTTGCTATACTAAACCCTTTGCCTTGTATTTGAATGCCAAAGATCGCTTCCTATCCCAGCTGAGAAATATCTAGTCACCTAATGGTAAAGATTATGCATGAGTCTTTCACCAATCTATGTTCTGAGAAACTTTACATACCAAAGAATTTGTTATCAGAAATGATTGTCTAAGGCAATTGCCACTTCTGTTTTGTACCCCAGACATTTTTTCAATAAATAAAGCTGACTCACAGTAAGGTTAGAGTAGCCTGCCTGGTGATCAGAAAGAAAGAAGCCGAGGCTCTCTCACTCTCTTTCGCCAACACCGTCCATCCTTCAGGGAGCCCTGGACCTGCTGGAGCTGGACGCTGGCAACATCCCTGTATCGTTCCTGCTGCGGAAGGCTCAGGCATCCACTGTTCCTGAGGGAATTCTATGGCCACATCCCTGAATGTCAGCTGCCCCTGCAGTAAATGTCATAGTTACCAAGTGGTCACGGGTAGTGTTCATAATGGTACCTCAGATGAAAGGGAGAAGCTGGGATAATGGTCTAGCTTATGGGATATTCCTGCTGTCTTCAGTACAATCATTTTTACCAGTTATATACTTTTATGTTCTCTTCCTTTGAGGTAACAAGATGGCATATGATTCACAGAACTATGATAAACACTCTGTCTTTCTGTAAGATAAACTGTGAACTGAAGGTGCCAACAGAGGCACATACATGTTTGAGGACGGCATTTATATCATACAGTATAAGTAGTATCTATTTCTTTTTTTTAATTAAAAAAATTTTTTTGAGGCAGAGAGGGACAGAGCATGAGTGGCCAGGGGCAGATAGAGAGGGAGACACAGAATCGGAAATAGGCTCCAGGCTCTGAGCTATCAGCACAGAGCCCGACACGGTGCTCGAACCCAGGAACGTGAGATCATGACTTGGGCCGGAGCCAGAGGCTTAACTGAATGAGCCATCCAGGTGCCCCAAGTCTATTTCTTAGATGGAGAGGTTTAGTGGATTAGAAATGTAGCTATCCAATTACCTCTTTCTTAGTTTTTTTTTAATGTTTCCTTATTTTTGAGAGAAGGAGACAGAGCTTGAGCAGGGAAGGGGCAGGCAGAGGGAGGACGCGACACAGAATCCAGGGCAGGCTCTAGGCTCTAAAGTGTTACCAGAGGGTCTGACACAGGGCTTGGAGTCACGATCTGGGCGATCATGACCTGAGCTGAAGTGGGACACTTCACTGACTGAGCCCCCGTACAGGCTCCCCTCCACTGAACACATTCTTATCTGAATTAGTAGTTCACCACAGTGATGTGGAGATCAGGTTCTATCTGATTCATGAGTTAGAATGGGAACTGAGTCTCCATTTCTAACAAGGTATTGGGAAATAATAAAGCGGCAGAATTCCATGGAAAAAGTGATCAATGGGCAAGAAACGAAGGGTTCATAAGCAGTTCCAGAGTCCTCAGGTTAAAGAAAGAAAGGCAATAACAGTACTTTCTGAGCATTCGTAATAACTAGATTCTATGTTTACATAGGTCAACACACACAAAAATAGTCAAGGGACAAAGCATATTCTTCTTCCCCTTTGTTGAATATTTTGTCACACATCCCGTAAATGTAAGAAAATACATGTTTTTTAAGCAACCATTCACTTAATTAACTAGAGACAGAGAAACGACAAACGGGGAGAGAGGTAGAGGGAAGGATGATGTTCTGCATGGGGCCCTGCACTGAGAATAGAGCCTGCTTCGGAGTCTCGATCCTATCTCTGTGTATCCTGGTTTTCCCTGTGTCCTGGCGGAATACTAATCTCCCCCATCTCATGCGGAAATGTAGTCTGATTTTGTCCATGTCATGTGTTCACATATTCATGCCTTGGGTGCTATGTGGATTTATAAGGGACTCACATGGCAGGTTAAACTGTGAATAATAGAGTCTATTCCAGTAATGGATCACAGATGAGAGCCATACAATGAATCCTTTAATAATTATTGTATAATTATCTATACAATTATTTTGTCTAATGGTTCAAGGAGATAAGGTCAGAGTCCCATCAGGAATGAAAACAGTTTCTCCTGTTACTCAAAATCCTTTGGAATATATATTTTCCTTTCCTTAAATCTTTATTTTGAGAAAGAGAGAAACAACAGTGCAGGGGCAGATACAGAAGGGAAAGAGAACACCCCGCAGGCTCTGTACCGACAGTGTGGAGCGCAAGGCATGGCTAAAAACTCATGAACCATGAGATCATGGCCTGAGCTGAAACCACGACATGGACACTCAACTGACTAAGCCCCCATGTTCCTGAATGTGTATCTTTCAATATGAGATACTTTCTTTGCTTAACATTGACCTGGGCATGGGGCTTTGAAGACAGGTTCACAATGGCTGTTAACAGGTTTGATGGTCCTTCAAGAAACTGGGGGTCCTCCTGGTCAGTGTGGAATCTCTAAGGGGCATAAAGCATAGGCCATAAATCCTGCCACAGCAGGTCCTGCCTTAACGCAACCCCAGGAGAGGAGGAGATCCTTTACCAAGGCAAGGTTAAAACCAACAAAAATAACTAGAATCATGCCCACACCGTGTCATCTGTGTTCACTGAAGCAGGGGCTTTTAACGCTAGAATGTCCTGTTCAGGGACAGGAAACCTCCCACCTGCATCAAGGGCACTGCTCACCAGGGCAGGACTGATGGCCCAGATCAGCCTACGATTTCTAGCAACTGAATCCCTATGGGGCCATGGGGTCGGTCTCCCTAGGGACACTCTCTGCAGCAACAAAGCCTCCTTGGCATATTTGTGGATGTCCTATGTAGACCGGGTTAGGCTGTCCCCAGAATCTGAATCTGCTTCCTTCTCAGAGAAAGAGGAGTGAGGCATCCAGTGTCCTCTCCTCATTCCATGGGAGGAATCTCCTTCGTGGTACCCATCTAGGACCCATCCCAAGCTCCGTCTACTATTTTGAGAACACTAACACGAGTATGTGTTGAGTTGCAAACAGGTAGAAACGGATTGATGGCATGGCATCTCGTCATTCAAAAACCAGATGAAGAGTCATGATTCCTACCACCTAGAAATTTTAAGAGTACAGCAAATGGATACATTGTTGAATTCAGGATTGTGGAAGAATGAGAGGAAGAGGTGGCATACAGGGGACGTGGCTGCATTTGGGCCAGTTTCTTTTCTGTGTTGTGGTGTGAGGTCTGGTGTCACTTCTGATGGGTCCTCCATGACCTAAGTGTTGGCTTTTTTTTTTTCATTTAAGAGTTTTTCGTAGCAGTAGTAGTGGCATTTGTTTTACTTTCTCATTAAGAATACGTGTTTTCTAACATAATTGTCACAGAAAACTCTGTTTATGTAAGTTGCATTTTATTTTATTTATGAAATAGAAAGAAAACAGACTACATAGGTTAACATAATATGAACTCTAAGTGTTCATTTCTCAGGGCAGGCTTAGGACTGACACAGCAGGAAGGACCCAAAGGCAGGGACAATGGAGCCTGCCTCCAGCTCCCTCCCTGGCCTAAACCAGATCCACTCCCTTCTGAGACTGTGTCCAGGTCTGGACTCGTTCTGGGATCTCCTTTCCTAGGACAGATTACAGGAGGTAAGATTCTAGATTCTGAGTCGTTGTTCCTTTCATCTCCCAGGGCTGATGCTCACAATTCCAAACACCCAGAAGCAGATATATATCGGAGCAGAGGACTATGTATTTTCATGCCTTCATTTCTACCTTTCCGAATCAATCCTGTTCATCACAAGCCTTCACCCAGAATCCTGTTTTCCATTCCTGCAGATTCAGTAGTTGCTTAGATAACAAAATATTATATATGTATATAGTATGGCATGATTATAACAATCTAATTAAACGCCCATCACCTCATGTAATTAGGAGGTTTGATTTTGTAAAAATTTTAACGTTTTATTTATTTTAGAGAGAGACAGAGTGTGGGCAGGGAAGGGCCAGAGAGATAGGGAGACCCAGAATCCAAAGCACACTCCAGGCTCAGATCTGTCAGCACACAACTCAACACACGGATCACACCCACAAACTGTGAGATCATGACCTGAGCTACAATTGGATGTTTAACCAACAGAACCACCCAGGCACCCCAGGAGTTTTGAGTTTTGATTTTTGTTGAGAACATCAAAGATACAGTCTCCGAGAACATGTCAGGTATAATACACATAGAATTATGTGTATCTGCATCCTGTGCATTAGATCTCCAGAGATTCATGCGGACCTGAAATTTCGTACCATCTGACCCAGTCTCCTACTATCGTCTCAGTCAGCCCTGGCAATCACAATTCTTCTCTGCTGTAGGAGTTCGATGTTATTAGCTTCCAGATATAATAGAAATAATAAGGTACTTGCCACATTGGGTGGCTTATTCCCTTATTATAAGATTCTCCAGGTTCACCTGCATTGTCCCAAAGGGAAGGATATTTGTCTTCATTAAAGGCTGAAATCTGTATACATATAGATGGAGAGATGATAGCTAGATACAGATATCTTTATTTAAATAGATATATAGATGTATGACATATATTGTATACATTATTTATGATACATAATATAGAAATATGATGTATATTTTATATCATACATAATATTACCTACAGATGACATGTTCTATACATATTCCTCTTAGAAAGCAGGGAAACAACAGGGAGATACCAATTCCTGTTTTCTCAAATGATTACACTTGAGGAAAAACAAAAGTAGTAACTCAAGTGTGGAGGAATCAAAGTGATCATACATTGCTGATGAGAGTGTACCAAGTACAGGAAACTGGCATTTACTTTCAAACTAAAAACATTTTCCTATCCCGTTAAAAAAAGCAAACACAACAATGTAAAGTCCCCGAACTTAGAATCTCCCTTCCTTCAGTATGTTTCAATTCATCCGTAGGTCATTGCTGTGGTTGCAAATGCTCTTTTCAATCCATAGGTAAACAGAAGATGGCAGATGGGTCAGGCCCAGTCCCTACATTTCATGGTTATTGTGAGACACCTAGTGGTCCACTCGCAGGGTAATATCGGGATTAAATCACGTCATATATGTGAAGTTCCATACAGGGGGCACCAATACTTCCCTGGAAACAGGAAATTAGTGCTCAATCCACATGGCAGTAATTGACTTCTCCAGGTTGTTTTCCAAATGGAGACGGGCTCAGACATGTGTGCATTCAAGAGCCTTCTTTCAGTAAACTTCAAACTGAAAGGAAAGCATGTGGTCCTGCAGGACGGTGATGGCGGTCTTAGCTGGGAACCAACAGTAAGCTCACAACAGTGAAACCTCACTGGTAAGTTCTTCCCTGGGAACTCAGCAGAAGTTGTGTGTGTTGACATCAGATGGTGGCTGTGGGGGGCTCAGGTGTTCTGACCTGCAATCTCTAGTGTAGTGCCACTGAACATGGGTCTCAGGGGGGCAGGATCAGCACTAACAAGGAAGTGGTGAAAGATGCTAATTCACGGACCCCATTTCAAACCTGCAGAATCACTGTTTCTTCTGTGGGACCTGAAACACCACATGAGTTATACGCACATGAAAATTTGAAAGCACAAACTGCCTATCAGCCTGGGTTTACAATAAAGATCTCGTGGCGCATTGTAAGAACCAGCATCACCTGTGCCCTCTGCCAGAGTCTTCTATTGCTCAGGATGAGAGCATCGGTGCTGCTTTAAGTATGAGCTCCAGGTGATTCTCAGGTGAGGCCAGGGTGAAGCACGAGGATTCGCAGAGGTATCTGGGAGGGCTGTATCGGGTTTTCAGTTGAAGAGATGATGATAATCTGTTCAGCATGGTCCTGGGAGGGCCAGGCGAGTGCAGCCGGGTTCCCCGAGCTGCGGCAGGATGTGTGGCTGTCTGTGGGAGGGGAGGACGTCTGAAACCGGGAAGGAGAAACTCACATGTAAGTGGCTGTGAAGCAGCTCCATTTTTTCTGAATCTTTCCTGTGACAAAGTCCTTGAGAAGGTGACCTTTTGTGCATTTGAGCCTGTTTATGCCTGTGAGGTGATGAGAGCAGGTGAAGACGCTATGCTGAGGTCTTTAACGGTCTACAGGTGTGATTTCCCCAACACTATCGATTGAGAAAGCACTCGAGAGCAGAAGGGAGAGAAAGAAATGGCCAATTCCCAAGTAAATTTTGACTTGACATAGCTAGGGGCTGTGTCCTCATTGCCCCTCACTTCTTTACTTCTGCAGCTCCTGCCTTGCAAATTTGTTTAGGTCTAGTGTTGACCCTTTTCCTGACAATCAAATTCAGCGCTTTAGGACATTCCTGAGTTACTTCCCTGGGCTCTCTCTCCATTCTCTACGACCAGGCTTTCTATACAGCATGAGGAATTCCTGTCATGAATTTATGACGTGCAAATTTTTGGAAATCACCTTTTGGTGCCAGATCAATATGGGGATAGTTTGGGACCCCAGTAAACGTCAAGATTATATACGTAAGTCCTGTCTGGGTGTGGCATGAGTCTATGTGAACTAGATCAGGAACATGAACAAATAGGGGCTCATGGTTGCTTCAGTCCGTTAGTGGTGGAGTCTTGATTTCAGTTCCTGTCATGATGTCACCGTTTTGAGTTCAAGCCCTTGGTCAGGCTGCTCCCTGTCAGCAGAGCTTGCTTGGAATACTCTCATCCTCTATTTTCCCCCTCCTCGGTACACTCTCGCTCTTGCTCAAAATAAATAAATCCACTTAAAACAAAGAGAAGATGAACAGAGAAAGCAGTTGGTGATTTGGCCCTGAATAAGACACTGTTCTGAAACAAAACCTTGCCTTCCAGATTGCTTCTAAGACTTACTGTTTAAAATATATTGAAAGGGTGCCTGGGGGGCTCAGTCAGTTAAGCAACTGACTTCACTCTTGAGATTTATGATTCATGTGCTTCAATTCTGTGTCAGACTCTGTGATGACAGCTTGGTACTTGGTGCCTGTTTCCACTGCTGTTTCTTTTGTTTGTCTCTGCTATTCCTCTGTTCCTGCTCTGTTTCTCGGAGTCTCTGAAAAATAAGAAACATTAAAACACTTTAATTAAAAAACACATTGACGACTATAGGATATGGAAGGAAACTGTGGCTTGAAATTTGCCAACACCTTCTAATTTTCATGATTGGTATCCTGTGATGACTTTTCAGGGTTTTTTTCTTTTTCACATCCTTTGGAAACTCTTTCACAACAATGATGAGTGCTTCTATGTGCATGAAGCCCCTGATACAAATTGACTCATTACAGCTAAGGTTAACATTCTTCATGTATATCAGGATCTCTCTGACAGGTTCCCCCAGGAAATGAAGTCTCTCTCCTTAATTTACAGGAGATCCTGGCCTTTGCTAATAAAGGTTTCATATTAGTCCTGGACCTCCCAAGTTGCAAATTTATTTTATACAGTATAAAACATATATCCTTAATTATTACTGTTTTTAATTTTCAGCAAAGGAAACAGGTATCCTATACTTACTATATGTTCATGGTTGTAAAATCTATAATGTAACTTGGCACAAGTGACATCATTTCAAGGAACTCATCAGGCATTTGTTGGCATAAGGAAGTATTCGTCACGTTTTACCTTCACTCAAACCTTCCCCTTCCCTGACGTTCTTTGTTGCCTTCACTGTGAAACCAGTGATAATTCTAGAAATTAAATGGCATAGGATTCTGTTGCCCACAGTTAAAAATATGATATCTATCCTTTATTTTTGATTCAATAGTATTTGGAAGTAGAGTTGAGGGAGTGCATATTGAAAATTCTTACTAAGTGTCCTAAAGAGGCCAACAGGAAACAACATTTGGAGAAAGATTCTCCATATCCTTCTGTAATGCGTTCTATTTTCTACTGAGCACAGTGCTGGATTTGATTTTTAATTCTCCAGCCATGGTCTTGCATATTTTTGCTATCAGGAGGTCTTGCTGCCTCAAGAGTAGATCTGGTCAGGTTCTGTGGGAAAGGAAAGAGCCCTGGCACATGAAGAGGAAGGAGAGAGGAACCCCACACCCAGGTAAGTGGGAATGAATGAAACAGATGACCCAAGTGAGGGACCAAAGCCAAAGGAGAAACTCCATCTTAAAATGTGGTTTGGGAAGATCAGCTTGAATGGAATGATTCTAGAAGTCTGGGTTTATTTTGCTGATGGTCACAGAGGTACCTCTCCTGTCTGCCTCTTCCTGTGCTTGTCCATCCTCTTAGGCTTAGCCTCTGTTCCAAAGTCTTCCATGACATTCATGGTAAAATCGAAAAACCTTTCATGGCCAGTGAGTGTCTATTTGATCAGACTGCTTTTCTGTTCCATTTTGGAGCATGTGAAAATCTCTACATGTAGGGACTTTCTACGTGGAGGCCCCAGTGTGATTTACTCCTGTCCCACTTCTGGGTGCACTTGTCTCCTGGAGACATATACAGTGTCTGGAACAACATCAGCAATGAGAGGTGGACTAATGCTCTTCTGTAAAATCTTCCCCAGTGCAGTCCTCCCCATAAAGACTCTCCACTGACCAGATCCTATACTGTGTCCTCAGAAATATACTGGGAGCCTGACTGTTTACATTGGTCTCACAGTGGAGTCATTGGCCAATTCCTGAAGACCTAACTGATGCGGGGCCCCATCAAGGCCTGAGTGCTAGAATCTCTGGGGTTGGGACACTAGAGATGGTATTTCTAAAAACTATGCAGGGGATTCCAATGGGAAGGCAAAGCTGAGAATGACATTTCCTACATTGCTTATCAAACTTCCATGTATACACAAATCACTTGGGGTTCCTATTAAAAACAGATTCTGGGACCCACCTCAGAAATCATGACTTCCCTAAGTATGGATGAACGTCATTAATTAGTACTCTTCACAAGCAGTGAGGTTGGTGTCCCCAGACTTCATCACCAGTAGCACGAAGCTAGAGAAAGCAGAAGAGCACACCTGAGTCCCTTATACACAACTATCTTATCTCAACACAAATGCTGCAGTTGCCAGTGGAAATTACTAACAGCTTTTGAGAAGAGGTCATTCTCTGCCAATCCCCTGCAAGTGGGAAAGGGTCTAGAGAAGGCAGTGGTGTGCAACAAAGTCCTTTTGGGGTACACGTGTGTACTCCCCTCTCAAAGGGATGTTTATTGAGTATCTACCACATGCTCCAAGTGTATGAAGATGCGCTGTGTCCAGGATGCTGGGCTGGGAGTCTTACAATATGCAAGTAATCTTTCCCAAACCCTGAAAATTGGGTTCACTGTGTTCATTTTTGCAGAAAGATTGGATTCCAGGTGAGCCTCTGAAGTCATTCTCTTCAACTGAGACTCTGAAGTGAGCCTCCAGAAGTGATTCTCTTTTTTGAATTATCAGTGGTCTTGAAAACATAGTTGGTTGTGATGGCACAAATATAGAGAGCAGACGGGAGACAGAAAGAATGGGTGGGGCAGAGCCTCTGAGGGAAATTTGATGGGTATCAGCTGCATTTATGTATTTAATTAATTTTCCTGTGTTAAAAATCTAAGGACATTCCAAGAATGGATGATGGGATGCTATGTGTTACCTTGGAAGCACTGTTGGAACCAGAACGTTGACAGGGACTCACCAAACGGTAAGTGCTTTGCAATTTTTTCCCCTGAATCTCAGCCTCAGGAAAGTGTGACTATCAATGGGCTACCCAGGAAGTTGAGCTGCTAGAAACTCTGTTCTCTGAGATGTTCAGAGAAGGGAGGATCAGGGACTGCAGCACAGGTTAACTTTATGAGGGAACAGGTCATTTTTGACAGACTCTGACGTGATAAGACAGACAATTTATGAATCAAGTCTGTCAGGTCTGCAAGCACCGAGGAGACAGAAGGACTATTGCAGATGTAAATTCTGGGACAGCTGAGCTCTGTGCCCACGATGTTAGCCCCGAAGTATGAAACAGGAATCCTGGGGGCGTCAGCGGGTCTGCTGCGGTGATGGGACTGATGGTTTATATCCATATAAATGCCTGAGCGTTCATATCACACAGGGTGAATCTGGCTGGCTGGTCCTCTCAAGGGTACCTGCATCGTGAGAGGTTCCAAACGTGACTGGTTCAACGGCATTCTCTGTGTGCACAGGTGCGATGTTTGGTGATAGGAAATGGAGAGGTGAGAGGAGGCATCAGAAACTCTGAGTGTGGTAACATTGGTTCAAGGGAGGACTGGTCTGTCCAGAAACTCTATCCCTTGTCGGTTGGAATGTAAACTGAGGTGTGTGTGCTTGGTTGAGAAGGGAGTCAAGGATGCTGCTCTGGAGACCTGGTTAGGGGAAGGGAGAAGCACATGACTGAAGGTTTAGGCCAGAAAAGGGGCAATGCATTTCCGGAAGATCTCTGTGTGCATGTCCATCATGTGGCCAGAAACTCGATCCGCGCAGGCGCTGGTGCTGTGGGGTGCCATTACCACGAGTGAAGTCTGGGAAAGTGAGGGCCGATTCCCATCAGTGTCTTAGGCACGTGTGCAAAAGTGGGCTGAGAGAAGCAGGAAAACGTGTCCTAATGAGTTCTATGACTTCGTTGGTTAAGAGTGGTTAACGTGTTTAGGCCTCGTGAGTAAGGTGCTCAAAATGAAGTGATACTGTATCGTGTCAAAAAAGCAACTGATATATGCTCAAACGTTCAAGACTTAACCTCACCAGTTGTTTTTTTTTGTTGTTGTTGTTGTTTTTTTTGCCTATTCCAATAGTTAAGCATATTCTTTCCATACAGGATAGTGGAAACATTATAGAGACGAAGTGGAAGCCAAGGAAAGACAGTGCTTGACTGGAGTAGTTGCCCTTATTTTTGGAATGCGATTGTAAGCAAGGAAATACTGCCCCAGAATTAATATCAGAAACTTTACAGAGGGGTATTATGGCAACTGGCCTGATAAGACAAATAATTTCTTTGGAAATTAAAATGCGAGATAACAATGTAAATTAACTAAAATGTGAGTAAAAAAATGCAGTGTTTTATAGCAAAATGTTGGAAAACAGAGTACTGTAAATTAACCTATACAAGTTCGTTCTGAAAAACTATGGACTCCTCGTTACAGTAAAAGACCATGATTTTCCTCAAAGTAATATTCTCCCACACACAACAAAACTTGAAAACAAGATATCCTTCTGAAACTGTCATTTCACATTTTTCACCCAACCCTTAATCAGAGAAATAGGTTTTTGAATATCAACTAGCTGTTTAGGGAACCCTTCAGATACAGATGTTCATAAACCTTACACAACCTCTCATCGAGGAACCTACAGATACACCAATATTTATGGGAAAAGGTGTTGGTTTGAACAGTGGAAATTACTACACGAATTGCAGTAACACCCTATTCACGTCCTTCTAAAACCAAACTGGGGGGGGGGGGGAACCTCAATGTGTTCTTCTAAACACCACGTAGCTAAAACCCCTGCATAAATGACCCATTATTTCATAATGACCTTTCTATGTCCCAGTAGAGATGTCGGCTTAAAGTCTATTTGCCGAATGTAAGCATAAGCTGCCTGGCTTTCCTTCGGTTCCCATTTGCATGGAACATCTTTCTCCACACCAGCACTTTCATTCTGAATGAGCTCCTAAAGCTGAAGTGAATCTCTTGAAGGCACTTATAGATGTGTCTTGTATTTCTTTCCATTCTGCCCATCTGTACCTCTTAATTAAAGAATTTGTTCCATTTATAGTATTTTATGTACTTATTTATTTTAAAATTAAAATTAGGTAACATAAAGTGGAGTATTGGTTTCAGGAGTAGTACCCAGAGATTCACCTCCTACATATGACACCCAGTGCTCATCTCCAAAACTGTCCTCTCCAATGCCTATCATTTCACCCATGCCCCTTCCCACGTCTGCTCCAACAATTCCCAGTTCTCTGTATCTAAGAGTCTTTTGTGTCTCTTTTTATCTAATTTTGCCTTTCCTTTCCCTTTTTCATTTGTTGTGTTTCTTCAATTCGACATGAGTGAAATCATATGATATCTGTCTTTCTCCAGCTGACTCATTTCACTTAGCAAAATACCCTCCAGTTCCATCCACGTTGTTGCAAATGGCAAGATTTCATTCTTTTTATTGCTGAGTAAAATTCCAGTGTGTGATTGTGTCTACGCGCACTATATATATTGTCATATATATGACCTTTTTTATACGTGACATCTCCTGTGTCCATTCATCAGTTGATAGACGATTGGGTTCTTCCCATAATTGGGCTATTACTGATAGCCCTGCTATGCATATTGGAGTGCATTCACTCATTCAAATCAGCATTTCTGTATCCTTTGGATAAGTAAATAGTAGTACAAATGCTGCATTATAGGGTAGTACTCTTTTCAGTTTTTTGAGGACTCCATATACTGTTTTCCAAAGGACGTGCACCAGTTTGCATTCCCCCGAACAGTGCAAAAGGGTATCCCATTCTTGCATCCTTGCCAATCTTTTGTTTCTTGAATTGTTAATTTTAGCCAATCCTTTTCTTTTTTTCCTTTACGTTTATATATATGGAGAGAGAAAAGAGACAGCATGTGTGAGGGAAGGACAGAGAGAGAGAGAGAGAGAGAGAGAGTGAGAGAGAGAGAGAGAGCATCCCAAGCAGAGTCCACACTGTCAAAGTAGAGCCTAACATGGAGCTTGAACCAAATAACTGGGATATCATGCCCTGAGGTGAAATGAAGAGTTAGAAGCTCAACTTAGTCAAGCCACACAGATGCCTGTAATTAAATCCATTCTGACACATGTGAGATGGAATCTCATTGTGGTTTTGATATGTACTTCCCTGATGATGGTGACGTTGAACACCTTTTTATGGGTCTGTTAACCTTCTGGATGTCTTCTTTAGAAAGGTGTCTATTCATTTCTTCTGCCCACTTCATCACTGGATTCTTTGGTTTCTCGGTGTTCAGTTTGATGAGTTCTCTCTAGATTTGGATATTAACCATTATCTGATACGTCAATTGCAAATATCTTCTCCATTCTATCTGTTGCCTTTGAATATTGTTGATTGTTTCCTTCATTTTGCAGAAGTTTCTTGTTTTTTGGTTTTGTTATTTATTTTTAATTTTTTTAATGAGGTGCCCAGAGCTCGTTTTTATTTTTATTTTTATTTTTATTTTTATTTCCCTTACATGGAAATATGTCAAGTATGAATTGGCTCAGGCCTAGGTCACAGAGGTTTCCTGCATATTTCTCCTTAGGGGTTTGATGGGTTCCTGTTTCATATTTATGTCTTTCATCCAATTTGAATTTTTTGTTTTTTATGGTGTAAGAACATAACTCAATTTCATTCTTCTGCATGTCTCTTTCAGTTCCCCTAGCTACATTTGGTGAAAAGACTGTTTTCCATTGGATACTCTTTCCTGTTTTGTGGAAGATGAGTTGGCCATATATGTCTGGGCCTATTTCTTTATGCTCTCTTCTACATGGATCTATATGTCTGTTTTTGTGTCAATACCATACTGTCTTCAGGATTATAACTTTGTAATACATTTTGAAGTCCAGAATTGTCATGTCTCACCCTATAGTTTCCTTTTAGCACATCTCTTAGGCTATTCAGGTCTTCTGGGGTTCCATAGAAATTTTTAGGATTGTTCTAGTTCTCTGAATAATGCTGGTGTTCTTTTGATAGAGCTGACATTGCATGTGTAGATTGCTTTGGGTAGTTTTAACATGTTAACAATATGTATTCTTCTAATCCATGAGCATGGGATGTTTTCCCATTTCTTTTTGTCTTCTTGAATTCTTTTTTTATGTACTTTGTATTTTTTTGCATACAGATCATTTACAACTTTGGTTATGTTTATGCCTAGGTATCTTAGTATTTTTGGTGCAATTATAAATAAGATGAAATCCTTGATATTCTCCTGATTCATTATAAATGTGAGAAACGCAACCAATTTCTGTACATTGATTTATATCCCATGACTGCCAAATCCATGTATCAGCTCTAACAGTTTTGTGGTGGGGCATTTCAGGTTTTCTATGTAGGGAG